>VYZQ01013151.1:0-23418 GCA_013400655.1 Mystacornis crossleyi | reverse complement strand
TGCGAATCAAACCACTACAACTATGAAGTGTTTAACCTGAAACAGGTGGTACAGACAGGTGCTCTGCCTGCAGAGACTGGATATGTCATTTAAGCATCAACTAGTTGAGAAAGGCCTGGAAAAGGAAAATCTCCATTCAGACAATGAGGAGAAACATCCACCAGTTGGGATAGTGAAGCATTAATACAGATAACCAAGGAAGGAGTGGAGTCTCATCTGTGGGAGTACCACTAAATAGGCATCAGTGAGGAATGTCTAGAAAAGATCTCTGAGGGCTCTGCTAACCCTGTGGTCCTCTATCACAGACCTTGTCAGACTTCTGAGTAAGGGCTGAGACAAACAGAGAGTCAAATTGAGAACAGGAATTTCTGTCTGTGAAAAAAGTCCCTGTTCAGGGATCTTTACAATTGGCAGAGGTGACAGATGAAGTCACCCTGGGCTCCATCAAAACTTAGCTGAGTGAGCTTAGCTGCAAAAGTGACTTGGAGTCTTGTGCTTGGAAGAACACAAGAGGCTGCTTCAAGATATAATGGAGCAGCCTCTTATTGCCTCCCATATACCCCCACTTTGTTCCATATGGGGAAGAGGGACTGTGACTGATATTTATAAAAAGCTGTGGGTTTGCCATGTCTTTTCCCAAATAAAGCCAAACAAGCTCTGCAGCAAGTAAAAGATGCTTGTAGGAAGCATTTTGTGATCAGTGCTTTATGTAATGCACTAGTCTAATCCATCTGTGCCTATTTGACAGCTGACGTCTTTGGGAGGCCTCAGCATCAAAATCCAAAACCTGATCAAGTCTGATAAACAAATTTCTTACGTCAGCAGAGGGCGCATCCTCATTAACCAAGTGAGAGTCCTCCACCTTCCTGCCAGACTGCACAGGGTTGCCCACTGGGAGACAGATTTGGAAGGCAGGGTGAAGTGAAAGCACTGATGCTTTAGAAACCTGTCTCCGAAATCATTTGGCATGCACCAGGCAGCGGCACAGTGCCCTGTTTTTTGTTTTCCATGTAGAGTTCATGTACAGGAAATTGGGCTGAGACGGCACAATTTCCTGTGACTGAGCACTAAAGTGCTAATTTAATTTCCCAGGATTCTGTCATCAAGGCTGGCTGTATTTGATACGATGGAGTGTTTTGTCAGGCTGTTGCCTGTGCTGTCAGAGGCAGACTATAAATACACATATGCTTCTGCATTTCCCTATCTCTCACTCTTTAAGAGGAAATGGGCTTGCGATTAACATTCAGAGGAACTTGTGAAATGACACAGCTGTACTGTAAAAACACCATCCCACAGACTTTGCTGCCAGAGGAACTCAACAGCCAGCGTTGATAGACCCGAGAGCAGGATTGTCCAAGCCATGGAGCGAGAACCGATGCGCATAAGGGAGGGCTACTTAGTTAAGAAGGTAAGTGGGTAGTTTCGGACTGAGTGGAAGAGAAAACTTAACTCTGAACAGGTTGGGAAGATATAGAGAAACATACTGTGAAAGCTTGGCAAAGAGGTAACAGGAAATAGCCATAGCCTACTCAGTTGCAGTTAATTGAGTTAAACATCAAGGAAGAATAGTGAGATTAAAGAGGTCGCATCACCTTGGCCTCAAGACAGTGTGTGGGGCCACAGGCACATCCATTTTTTGAGAAGGTGTTTGCTCCCCACATGAAGCCCTGCTCTGGAGTCTTCTGTGGTACAGCCCAGAGGATAAAGCCTTCACTTTAAATCTACAGTGGCTTCCATTGGCAGAGCAACTACAAGGGGAAATAAATGGCGGTCAGAAAAATAACAACGTTTAACTGCATAGTAAGACAGGTGTGCTTGTGGTATGTTCCCCTTGAGACACAAACTGTAGTTATTTTAACATCAGTCAGATATTCCCTGGAAGGTCATAGGAAGGTGATTCCTTGGATATCACGTGAAGAGTGATTCATGGAACATAACATGGGATTTATTGATGCAGGGCAGCATGTTTAATACCTGGAAGCCAATGTGGGTTGTGCTCTTAGAAGACGGAATTGAATTCTACAAGCGGAAGGCTGATAACAGTCCCAAAGGGATGATCCCACTTAAAGGAAGCTCTATTCACAGCCCATGCCAAGATTTTGGCAAAAGAATGGTGAGTACTTTTTTTTATAAAAACAATGTACAGTATACTTATACTTCTGGAAGCACTGAAAGGGCAAAGGGCTGGTGGTTGCAAATCACTCATCCTAGTGGCAATTCTCACTTGCCTTAGGAGGTCACAAGCAGGCTTGGAATTGTGTACTGTTTGAATTCAGGACATTTCAAGAGAACTAATTCAGAAAGCATTTGGGGGGGTTGGCTGGTTGGTTTTTACTGAAGTTCTGAGTCTCTCGGAGAGCAGAACTAAATTTTACTGGTGTGAAGACATTTTGAAGCTGAATGGCAACAACTCCTGTATTAAATATAAATCTAATTGCCACAGAATAAAGCTGTGAATAAAAAATATTTTGTGAGCAGGGGAAGCATTTATTTGTTGTCAAGGAACAACAACTGGTTTGCTCAGATAGGAAGGAGATAAATGCTGTGACACACATATTTTGTTACAGGGTTCCTGAAAAATAGTTGGTGGTAAAACAGGATTTCTTATATGAGAAAAGAATCATATCATTAGTCATTTATTATTTTGTCAATTCGGTTTCATCAAATAGGCATTACATCCCCAGGAATTCCTCTGAAAATGGGGTCCCACAGAATCTCGAACATTATCGCACTACAGTTTAACGACATTTACCACAGGGATGCCTGACTAAAGATAGAAGTCTCTGTGAAAGCATTAGAAAAACAGAAAGTGTGAGAGACTGATGAGATAGTGAATTTTACTTTTTCATATGAGTAAAGTGAGGATAATTAAACCTGTCCTTAGGTTTTGTGGTAAGTGGAATCAGGGTCCCTTGTGTCAGATTTGGACCTGCTGGCTTTGCTTTTTCCTTTTCTTTCTTCTACTTCTTTCCTTCTTTGTTGTTGTTGTTGCAGAACCTATATTTATATGAAAAAACCCACCTTGATTCTTACAAGTCTTTTAAAACTTACATCTGTTAAGAGAAAGGGGCTGTTAACTTACAAGCTGTCTTTGAGACAGTATAGAAAAAGAATGGGGCAAAGAATAAAGATTGCTGTTAATCCTGTGCTGATTATCTTATTAACAAGCCTCAGCACAGCACTGCTTACTCTGTACATGAGGTATGAAGGGTAATATGTTCAAGAGTATCACAGACCTATATTATAATGGTAGAAATTAAGTTTTTCTCACAAACCATTCTTATCCAAACAGTTTTGTGTTGGGTTTTGGTTTTTTCCTTTAACTCCCAGAAAGGCACTGCTATCAATGTTGGTCCATAGTAGTTGCTTGGAAATGTCAGTAACATATTTACAATAAAGGAAAGATAATTCACCAGCACATGTGCATTCAACAAAGTAGGCACAGAGGTCTGAAGTATCTGATGTCTGCTGAAGGCAGAGTGAGAGAAACGGTTCCTTCAGGATGTACCAGTCCCCAGAAGGTGCATTGTATCTGCAGGGAAGGGTGATAGTCTTTGAGGATCATTCCTTTGGCTGCACTGAGTTTTATGTTATGCTTCATTTTATATTAGGTGTTTACAATAATGAGCTTTACATTATGTTTCATTTTAGTTTCTGGGGTCTTCTCTCAGGGATAATAACGACAAAAGACAGGATCAGAGACCCAGGGGTTGAGGCACCCAAATAGGTTTTCATAAGTGAGATTTGCTGCAGGGTTTGCTGAAGTCAGTGGAAACAATCCAAATTACTTCACAAGGCATTGAAGCAGATCCTCCATATTGAGGTGGTGAGATTGTTCTGCAAGTCCATAGACCAGTAGCCCCTGGAGATGGACTTTCTCTTAAAATTTGCATTGTTCAAACAGTCAAAAATTCAACATGCTCATTCATATAAGCAAAGCCATCACCAGGATTTTTCGTACAAGTAGTTACTGCCCAATATGATTAAACCTAAGCTTCTACATGTATTCTGTGAAAACGTTGTATTTTCATTTTTGCATCTTACATTTTATAGCTTTACTGTACTGTATTCAATGCCTCTGCATTCCATTCTACCTTCTTATTGGTTACGAGTCAAAGCATACAGTTATTCCTCTTATGGGAATTATTCTGGTTCTTAAGTTTATACAGCTAGAAATGAAAGTATATTTTTAGGACAGGAATTCTGTATGGTGAATAGTGGGATAATTCTCATTAGGTCAGTTTTAAATATAGTCTCACTTGTCTGGGCCCAGTTTGGAGCGGGGACTATTGGGCCACAAACAAACTTCTCTATTTCTCTGGTTAAATTTTTGAATCAGCTTGTGTATCTGCACCAGGACCTCGTTTGAAACCTCAGAGCACATCACCAACATGCTTTGTTTACTACATCAATTGCAAAATGCAGGTGCTGAGGGGAAAGGAAGCAATCTTGGATCTTTTCAGCAGAGAGAAAGGCTAGTCAGAAGGGGCTGCAACTGCATATTTTGAGATTATATTTCAAAATGCATTTACCACGGTTTGCTGTCCTTGATTTGATGTTTGATCATTGCTGAATGTAACATAAATTCTGATATTCTTCAGCTTTTCCATTTTCCCCATGGTTTTCCTGTGAATAGCATTATCATGTTCGGTTGCTCATAGTTAGATTCATTTCTCCCAATTTAAACTATCTAAAATGCTGGTATTTAGTTTAGTGTAATGGTCTAATATTCTCAAAAGCACAAACAGATATACATCATCAGAGGGAGGCTTGGTCACATCTAGGACTGGAGACTCAACCTCTTTACCAATTTCAGAGGAAGCCTGGAAGTCTAGCTTCCTGGCCTGCCTTTGTAAATGCTAAAAAGAAGGGGCTTTGCCAGTCTCCTCGTGTGCTGAAAATGAAAACTCTTCTTTAGCATTTCACTGTATGTTGCTTCTCAGCTCTTTGAGAAAGATAATTTTTTCTTTTGGTAATAAATCTCATCAATGCTTTGGTATTTCATTTAGTTTATCTGGAGTGTTAGCTTGACTCTTGAATATTGGGCTTTGGAGAGATCTGTCTGTTTGCTTTTCTCATGCACTGTACATTGATTTTCAGTACTTAGGTCTTTCGTGCATAACAGAAGAAATGAGAATTTTTCAAAATATGAACAGTATCAGATAGAAATGATTAATTTTCTGTCTGAGATGGATTTTTGAGGACTCACTGCTTTGTAAGTTTGAAGTCTATCTTCCGTGAAATTCAGTTGGACTTCTGCACAATTTCAGGGTGTCAGAATTTTTCCTGTTGGCCACAGTTTGGAAGATGCTTGTCAGGGTTGTTCAGAAATGTATCATTTACAAATGTGGCCCTCAGCAGACTCATCCAGAGTGTTGATTTCCCTGATGTAAATTTGCTGCTCTTTGTCAGTAGCCCTTGCTTTCCTAGCCCTCATCAAGTCATGCTGTTGGCTTGTGGCTTAGCTTGGCATGTTTAGACACCTGCTGAGTCAGAACCTGTGGTATTTATTATAACATCAGTACAGAACAAATTAGTTTCACTCATGGGGAACTATATTTTAGAGGAAATGGAAACCTGAGTAATTAGATCCAGATTTTCCATTCAGAAAATCACTGGATGGAAATGAGTTCAAACAGTGTGAACTTGGTTGGGTGAGTTTTGGTGTTTGTTTTTTGGTTTGGAGTTTTTTTGGGTTGGTGTCATTTTTTCTGTTTACAACTACCTCTAGATGATTTATTCTCATTTTTGGGAAATACAGTCTTTCCATTGTTGCTAGTGTGTTTAGATAGGCGATCCTAAGGTGTAGCCAAGGTTTGGATGTATCATCTCCCTATTAAGCCGTTAAAGGTTTATTAGGCTGCAAATATACTCAGGTACTCTCCAGTGTATGACTCTTTTTCCCCTTGTGAGTCAGTAGCTGAATATGATGTGGGGTTTTTTTCCTCCTTCAGACTGTTCACGTGTCTCTAAACATTAAACAAATTTACATCCATTGTAAGCCAGCAGGGCGTGGGTGCTTCAGCCTTTCAGCTGTGTCGAACTTCCCAGCAAAAGTTAGAATCAGCAGCTATACTGGTGCCACACACCTTGGATGTGCTGACAATGTCAGGATCACTCAGAGTGATCAAAGTAACAAAAGGATTCAGTTATGTACAGTGCTTGTTCATGGTTTTCTTCAGAGTTTTTTTCCATCGTCCTTAGGCATAGGTAGGCTGTATTTTGTGGTGGTACTAGCTTAATTGTGCCCAACTGGCTACACCAAAGTAACTTTAAAAAAAAACCTCCCATAATTTATCATTCCAGTTTGTCTTCAAGCTCACTGTGGCCAAGCAGCAGGACCATTTTTTTCAAGCTGCCTACCTGGAGGAGAGAGATGCCTGGGTGCGGGATATCAAGAAAGCAATTCATCACATAGATGGAGGCCAAAGGTTTGCCAGAAAATCCACAAGAAAGTCTATCAGATTGCCTGAAACAATCAATCTGAGGTTTGTTCACATAGCTCTGCTCCCCCATTTACTTCCATCTGCAGTCAGTGTGTCAGATATGACATTGGTCAGGAAGAGCAATGAGCCTGTCTCTCCATGGATTCTCTCACAGCTCTTTCTGCACGACTAAAAATTTCAGTTTGTACAATGTGTCAAAAATGAGCTAGCAATTAGAACTGGGAAGCTCTTTTTTAATATATTATAATTTACCAAAACATGCTTATTTATCAAAGGTTTTTGCTGATAGGTGGTTTCTGGGCATACTGCAAGAGGATAACCCAGCCAAAGTGTGATTCTTCCAGGAGAAGCATTTGATACAATAAATCATTTATTGCAAAAATATTTTAGACCTTTTGTTTGCTCTCCAGAAAAATGCTGATGTCAGCCTAGTTTTTGGGTGGTGAAGGGAGGGTGGTACCTGCCAGAGAACATGAAACTGGCAAAGGGAGAAGAAGAGATAAAGGGAAGCAATCTGTTAGTACTTCTAAAAATCAAGGATGACTTATTTTCTGTCTCTGAGCTGTAAATACCAGGATACAAATGAGCCTGAAGTGTTCCTTGTAAGACAGTAAAACCACACAGGGCCAAGATTGTCTGAGAGCATGCAGGCTTTGAGACAGGGACAGGTATTCTGCTCAGCCCAGACCTTTGGGTGAATGCAGAGCACAGCAGTGAACCCTCCTACTGGGGCTGTGGGGCCCTGTGAAGGTGCCTCAGCAGTGGGTGTTCCTCTCTTCACGCTATATAGTCACCACAAGTCGTTGCATTCTCAAAACAGGGAGATGTGGTGAGACCTTTGTGCACTCCACCCTCTGCTACCACAACTGTGATGGTAATGTAGTGAGACCTCCAGGCTTTGCAACTTGAACGTTTCAGGAGATGCAGGAGATGAAACTAAGCCATGTTACAGCTCTGTAGAGAGCCATGTGCCAACAAAACGTGAAGCCCCCATGAATGACAATTACATTCATGTACAAATTGGCTAAACCTTTTTATTTTCTAACAGTTTCTGTGGTTCTTTTTATGCACAGCGCTTTGTACCTCTCAATGAAAGATCCTGAAAAGGGAATAAAGGAGTTGAAGCTGGAAAAAGATAAAAGAGTGTTCAATCACTGCTTTACAGGTAAGGAGCTCCTGTCCCTCTATTCCATACAATAAAGGGAGCACAGAGTTGAAAAACTAAAGAGATGAAACAGCTCTAAGCTCTGTGGAGCACAGAGAAGTTTGAGAAGAAAATCAGATTTTTCTTGACTAACCCAGGAGATGCTCAAAGGATGTATCTCGAAAAAGTGTTCAGTTGTGGCCATGGTAAACAATGGAGAAGGACAAAATTAAACCAGTGTCAGAAAGATTGAAGTAATCTTTTGAGTAGATTGTTGTGTGAAACACTTAGGTACGGAAGAATTATTCCACTCTGAACTTTTCATCTCCAAGTGGTGTCACATTGTAGTTCCTGTTTCTCTCCAAGTCAAATTGCGTTTGTGCTCATAAAAACATAGATGTAGCACTTGAGGACATTTTTTAGTGGTGGACATGGCAGTGTTGGGTTAATGGTTGGACTGATGATCTTGGAGGTCTTTTCCAACCCTAATGATTCTGTGATTCTATGAAAGTCACCCTGTTTCCAACAGCATTATATTAATAGCATAGCAGCCTGGGGCTGCCTTTTCCAGGCTTGGCTGTCCTTCAAACATCCCCAGTCGGTCTTTGAGGCTTCCCAGCTCAGCCCTGCATCCCCTCCCAGCTCTCTTCTTCCTCAGCAATGGTGTTTGAGAGTTGTCCTGGCCCGTGCCATCAGCTGGAAGGGCTGTGCCTCACTGGATGACCAGGAACCTTCCCAGATTAGCTTCCCATGTCGTTGCTAAGAACATTTTTCAGGAGATTGATGAATATATGGAGTAGGCTTTTTTCCACTGTACTTTTAGGCTTCTTCATGTCTGTCTTGGTTTGTGGCTGATATTTTGTTCCTTTGTAACCAGGCACCTGTGTGATTGACTGGCTGGTGTCCAGCAGCTCCATTCGAAATCGCAAAGAAGGTCTCCTGCTTGCCTCTTCCCTCTTGAGTGAAGGCTACCTACAGCCTGCTGGGGACACGTCCAAGGCTGCTGCCGAGGGACTGTCAGACACCCCCTTCTTAGATCTCAGTGATGCCTACTATTACTTTGTGAGCATTGTATTCTGTTTTTTTATTGTCTCAGACTTACTCAGCCCGCTGCTTTTCTCATGCTTCTTGTTGGGCTTCTTAAATCCTGGAGGAAAAATTGGACAGAAATGGATAAATCTATCTTAACTGTCTTTTTCCTGTGATACTCAGAATGAGGCGGTTCACTTTAACAGTTGTAACCAGGACAGGGTTTTTTTCTGCCACCCTTCTAAGTGTGAATTGGGTGGTGAGACCAAGCTGGGTTCTTCTTAACTTAGAGTTTGTTCCTGGTAATTGCACTGGTGACCAGAATTTAACCATCTGTTTCCCTGATGATTCAGTGGAATGAGAGAAATTCACTATCTCAGGGCTTCACAGAGTGGCAGAAGCTACAAACCCATTTTTGTGCAGAGCCAGCAAATCTGACAGTGTGAGTGTGCACACACACAGCTTGCCTGTGAGCAAAGTAGTAAAAGTTTAAAATATCCCCCAGTAACCTGTCCTAGGTGTCATACCCAGCCTTTTCCATTTATTACTTCATATTCTGTGGACTGATTTGAAGAACTTGAAATATCACAGTCAAATACTGTTTGAAAAATATTTTGTTTATGGACTTACACTAACAAAAAGGTATGCCTTCTATAAAGTGAAAACAAGTAAACTGGTATTATAATTCTGTTTACATTTACCATGTAGAATCACTTGGCTTCAGCAAAATGACTCTCCTACTACTCACTTGTTTTCCTCAATGTGTTTGTGCTAGGGAGACTTTATCTGTGCAGCAGAGACACTGCTGGTAAAGGCAGCTTTATGGCCTCCTGGGATGCTTCTTGTAGCAGCCCATGTGTACCCTGCTTGCTTTTGGATTATTTCTAGTTCGATTCAATACCAGTGTGATGTGAGGAGGCCACAGCAAGTCAATGTCTGACTTGGTATCATAGAAGTATAGTCCCACCTCACACTGAAATGTCTCCATGGTGATTATGAGAGCTCCTCAACTTCAGTGGGAGACTTTTCCAGTAAAAGGTTAGATTATTTAACAATAACAATAACCACCACCACAACCACCACCACCACAACAATAATGATATTTTCTTTCGGGTGGTAAAAAACAGGGTGGAGGGAGGCCAAAAGACGCCAGATTGGTACATGTATGTAAGCATGCAGCAGCTGTGTAACTTCTATAATGTTTCTCTTGTGGTCTTGCAGCCAGATAGTGGATTTTTCTGTGAGGGATATTCCAGTGATGATGATGTGGTCCTAAAAGAAGAATTCAGAGGTACAATTGTCAAACAAGGATGTTTGCTGAAACAGGTCAGTATTGCCCATGTTCCATCCTGTCACTAGGATGATGTTACATGGGTGCAAGATTACTCTTTTACATTTAAACCTTTAGGTAAGAGGGAAACTACCCTATGGCATCTCCACATTTGGCAGGTTTTATTTCTGTCCCTCTTGCCCTTGCACAAGGAACACTTGCTACAGCATGGCAGCAGGACTCTGGACAAATATTGCAAGATTTATTGCTCTTACCACAAAATAAAACAGTTGATAGCTTTAAGTAGGAGAGAGTCCTAACGCAGAAGATGTGACAATTGGTACAATGCAAAACTGAACTCAGGTAAAAAGGCTTCCACTCTTGCATCCCTCTGGACACACAACTGGATTCAGTTGCCAGTTTTCATAGACTTTTTCAGCATGCCTGAGCAAAGGAGTTGTTTCAGTCACTAATGTTTGATGTGTAAGACAGGAGATAACTGGATACCTTCCTTTCCAGCAAAACTTAAAGTGAATGTGAATGTTATGTTTTCAAGGCCATTGCAAGCAGGTATTAGTGAACTGAAGGCAAAATCAGGATTCTTCAATGAATAAAATGGGTCAGGTGGAAGGGACCTGCAACAATCCTCTGGTCCAATTGCATGACCACTTCAGGGCTGACCAAAGGTTAAAGCATATTGTTAAGGATTTGTTGTCCAAATGCTTCTTACACATTGACAGACATGGGGCATTGACCACCTCTCTAGGTAGCCTGTTGCAGACCACCCTCTCTCTAAAGAAATGTTTCCTAATACTGAGTCTGAACCTGCACTGTCAAAATAGTCCTTGAGGACCTAAGAACTTTCTGGTGGTGCTCACATGTATTTCTCTTGTTTAATCAGTTTACTCAAAAGCAATGGAAGAAATTAGACTCATGCCTTGCTGGTCTTTTACCCTGTCACATTATATCAACCTAGTTAGTAAGAGCTTCCATGCAAACAGTAGCTAATTGAGAAACTTGTATTTTGAAATGCCAGAGGAAATGATTCATGACAGTCTTCCACCAGTGGTAGTCTGCACTTGGTCACCCTCAGTGAGTTGTGGGTCACTGCTTGGAAGGATCACTGCTTCTGCTGAAAATGCTTTTAGCAGGTCTAAACTTTCCACACCCATCCATGTGGGATGTTTCAGTCATGAAAACAGGCCATGAAGCACCTATGTCCATATTTCTGCCTGAGTTTCTCAGCCATGAGCCCTCCAGGGTGTTTAAGCTAGATAAGCATTTTTTTTATTGTTATCTTTGCAGGGACAGAAAGACTTTCAGCTCATCCTTGCCAATAATTCAAGGTACCTTCCTTCAAGGCACTTTGCAGCCATGTTTTCTTGCAAGCAGTTAAACCCAGTTCTCACAGATCTCAAATGAATGTCATAACTACCACACTGTATGATATGTTTAGAGGAATCTCCCATGTTGAAGCTCTTCTACTTTGCACAAAAACAAATAAAAAGAGAAAACAGTTTCATAGTCCTGTTGTGCAAAAAATTGGAATGTAGACAAGTCCTACTCCAGCGAATATTTCCTCTCCAGAATATTCATTTTTTTTCCCTTTTGTATTTGCCTGTCCTCTCATGTGTGGTAAGATTTGCATGCAGGCAAAGCAGTTCCATGACATTCTTGGTTTTGAATTTTCCTAGGGACATCGGAGGAAGAACTGGAAAGTGAGAAAGTTCATTTTAAGAGATGATCCCGCATATCTTCACTATTATGATCCTGCTGGAGTAAGAGAGATTTGATTTATTTCCCTGTTTGTTTTGAATCCAGTGCCTTGTAGAAGTACCTGAATGGAGTATTTGCATGAGAATGTGACAGGGAAAATCAGGCAGGACAGTGGACTGTTTGTTCTTGCATGGCCTAGCCATCCTGTGGAAAAGCAGCGTGAAGGATGGTTTCTGGGGCTGTCAAGTAAGAGTGGCAAGGGCCACCCAGACCTGGGAACAAGTAACACTGAACTATATTTTCACTTCTTATCTGTGATTAACTAGAATTAATGTGTACTCTCCCTTGATCAAAACAAATTAGGTCCTAAGTGCAAATGAACACAATACAGTCATTTTGCAGTTTATATTTGAGGTATTTGCTGTGCCAGGCTGAGACATGGCATCCTATTTCTTGTGTAATTCTAATGGGCCCATTCCCATGCTAAATACTCTGCAGATCCTGAATTCTCCATCACAAGAGATTCCCTATTTATTTGTAACCCTTTCCCTTACCACACCCCCAACCCTCCATGTCACACACAGACTGAAGATCCCCTGTTCTCTCAGGTGAGGTATACTAAGTAATCAAATGGTTTCGTTTCCATTCCGGAAATGTAGCCATATATTAACAGGCGAACAGTTTCAGAAGTGTTGCATTTCATTTTGATTTCATGTCCTCCCCAGGGAGAAGAACCACTGGGAGCAATTCACTTGAGAGGCTGCGTGGTGACAGCAGTGGAAGATATGCCAGACAGTAAGGACCCATATTGAATGAGCTCTCTAAAAAATTTTTGGGTACAAAAACCTCCTTTCAATCTGCCTTAAATCACAAGTGTTTTTTATTCCAAAGCAATCTATGTACAATGATTCAGTAATTCTAGTAACTGGTCTCTCTCTTGCTGTCTGAATTACAGGGGAAGGGTAGTGCAGTAAAGGTAGCAAGAGGGAATCGTGTATATTGTCAGTACTTTAGGGAAGGCTGGTCAAAAGGATAACACAAACCCTATGTTAGGATAACTGGTGTTTAGGCAAAGTGAGCTGAGTTTGGTCTCTTTAGTTAATGAATTTGGGAAGGAAGTTTTATGTTAGAAATGGTTATGCTGACAAATTATTACTGTCCACCTTCTCTTCCCTCCCAAAGCTAGAAATCGTGGGAACAGAAATGGTGTTGCTGCAAGGGCCAAGAAACATTCATTTCATGCATTCTCCTCTCCACGGGAGAGGCTGGCTATCATATCCAGCAAGAAAGTTTGTTGGCATCTCAGAAAAGAAAGAGATGGATGTGACGTGAACTTAAACATCTTGTTTTTGTAGCTGGCAAGGCATGGGAGGGTTTGGGGAATATGACCTGTGTACAGGATTGCAGATCCTTCTATGATTTGAGACCAACTAAACAGAGACTCCTGAAGGTGAAATGTGCACCTGAAAATGAGTGGTTTCTCTGAGAGATCCATCTCTTGGACCCAGTCTTTGTGAAGATCTGATCAGGCTCAGTAGAAAGAAAGATCCCCTTACAGTGCGTAAAGGAGGAAATATTGAAAGTACAAGACTTTTTTCTCATATAGCTGACTTTCTTATTTTTTCCCTGTAGCCAAGAAGTATGATGTTGACAATGTCCTCTTTGAAATCATCACAGCAAATGAAATCCACTATTACTTGCAAGCAGCCTCATCCACAGAGCGTACAGAATGGATCAAAGCAATCCAGTCAGTTGCTAGGACTGGTAAATGAAGATGACCTTCCAGCAAGAAGACTGACAAATTAAATTAGTTACCCAAAACAGAATTTAGCATTTCACCAAAAGAAAGCAGTATCATCCCAAAGGGGTTGTGTGTTGGGAGTGAGGACTGGTTGGAAGTTTCAATTCTATAGTGGGTACTAACAAACTAACATTTTTCCAATTGTGTTAAGGTAATATTTTACTAAATTATAACGTAGAACATGCCATATTAGTGTGTGTTGCTTAGAGTAAGAAGTCTACCTTGAGATGGTTGTACCTGTTTACCACAGCTGATAGTGGGAATCTCACCATTAACAGGGGACAGAGTCATGTCACACACAGAGTGTGTGACATTTAATCACTCAATTAATCACCCTCTTCAGCCTGTGATGTGTTTCAGGATTTTCGTGTATTTCAGTCTTCTCCAGACAAGTTTTACAATTTCTTCTTTACCAGATCTTGTTGCTACTTCTTCACTTATACAAATAATGCCATAGATTTAAGGAAAAAAGTCAACTCACTTGGAAACCTGATCCACTCCTTTATAACCTGTCAGCATTGAGAGGGAAGAATGCAGACAACTATTAAAACACCATGTGGAACTAAGTACAACTCCATGACAGCAGTATGAGGAGAAGTCTGTTCCCACAGTATTTCAAATACAAAGCAATCTCACTTCAAACTCTGTATCACCCAGTTTTAACCCTTGCTAAATTTCTCCACAAGAATCTGCCCTGGGACCATTGTTTCCCTTTATTTAGGTCTACAAAGCAGATGCTGAGTTGTCAGGTACTGTACTCTATTTGAATTAAGAATCTTGGCAGGAGAGGGGAAAGGATGCATGGGTTGGTTACTTGAAGTATTGATTGGTTTTGATTAGGTTTTCCTTTTTTAACCTCCAGCAACATACTCAGTCCTTGATTCTATGCCTTATTAATTTAAGAGAAACCTTGTGCTTGTAACTAAAATAAATGTTTTTATTTGATAGGGTCAGTTCACCTGATTAATCCTTGCATTTTTGTCTGACCATATATCAAACAAACTTCTGTCTTAAATTCTAAGGAGGAGTTGAAAATCAAGTTAATGTCAGATTCTGCATGTAGACTGTTCCTGGTACAGACTGATGTTTGAGTGCAAGTAAACTTCAAAACCTTTAAAACTCTGTTCATAGATCTAATAAGGTACCTTGTCCTTAAGAATGCTTACTGGGATTTCTTTCATCTAAAATTAAATGCGGAGCTAAAGCTTCTCTTCAGTTGTGCTTAATAATACCTGTAGCTGAGCTAAGGAGCCTGAAGCCCTGTTGCCTTGCGTTACTTATCCCAAAGAAAACACAGCCTTGCAGGAGCAGCAGGCTGGGACACTGCATCATCATGTTAAGTTGGTCAGCAGAAATCAGCTTCTGGCAGGCATTTCCTCTCTCTCATGCAAGCTGACAGGATCACTTAAGTCTGATCTGTCACTCTGAGGAAGGAAGAGTCATGGTAAAAAGACCCACTGTTTGCTCAGCCTGCTTTTTTGATAATTGCTGCTTGTCACTCCTTACTTTTGCTTTCAGAGCTCACTAACCCAAAAATACCCATGGGCACAGGAAAATAAGAAAACACCACCCCACACAACCAAACAACAGAAATTTGTCCAGCTTACCCAAGGAGGGACGTGACTGCCACTTTTTATAAAACTAAAATGTTTTATTTTTATAAAACTAAAATGTTTTACCAGTCTATGACCTTATCATTTTAACTTGTGCCTAGTCCAGGGTATGGCTGTCCACCTGTGAATGGTATTTCCTCAGGCAGAGGATGCTAGTCAGTGTATTTATGGAAGAGCTCTTATGTTTGTACCATCCTATATTGATGGGGTCTGTAATCTCACAGGTAGTGCTTCAGAAGACACATTTCAAGGGTTTGTAGGTGCCTCTGCTTCGTGGCAGCAGTGAGATCTTGTCCAAGGGAATTCAGTATTAAAAAGCAACTACACGTCTATCAGAGATGATGAGGCCAGCCTAGTAACTCAGAAGGCATGGAAGATGCACAGATCCTGAATACTGGCACAAAGAGGAGAAAGCCAGCTTTGTGCCAGGAACTAAAGGGAGAAAACAGAAGAGCAGACCTACATGTGTCATGTCATCATGCTTCCTCTAACTTTCCCTCTCTAATTATTTACATCACACTTCTACTATGCCCTCAGCAATTACTACATTAACATCAGTTTCTTTTTTACTTATAAAAAGAACTAGTCTAAGGGACAGCAAAATAAACAAACCATTGTGGATAAGGATTGTATTTATAATCTTCAGTTACTGAAAGACTTGTATAATATAATCTAATCTAAATACCCTCTTAAGTTCATGTTTGTCTTGCCACAGTTTGCACTTAACAGGTTTCCCTACCCTGGAACACTGGGAATGCTGAATAACCATGCACCCATAAAAACACCCACATAGACACAGTGCTCCCGCTTCCATTTAAAAATGAAGTTTAAAAGAAAACAGTATAAAGCAAACCACAAACACAGATGTTGAAATAATAAGAACCCCAGCCCAATAAGCTTTCAGCTACAGGTGTTACTACTTCTTATAATCCAACAAACAACACATGGAGGTAGTTTGGACTTAATATGTCTCTAGCATTTTTGTCAAAGATCTGTTTACTTTCCCTGCCCTGTAGCTTTTATCTGAAAGGTAAGGTTGTTATAACTTTGTTGATAAGTGTAGTTATTTTGCTGCTTTTCTTTGCAGTGTGCTGTCTTTGCTTTTTATTTGAAAGAATAGTTAACAGAAAGTGTGAAAGGTCTACTGAAAATGTGTTTTAGTAATAGAACAGTTTATATAGTAATATTTAATCAAAGTTTGTTCATATAGGCGAAAAAACTAGTTAAGGCCTCAGAGGTATCTAATGTTTACTGTCAAACCTCTCTTTTAGACAAGTTTTTATTTTCATTTCCTCTCACAATATTACATATAACTCTTCAATACAGTAGCCTCTTCTGTCTTTGGCTTAGAGTTCACTTTACTACAAATGTTAAACACCTATTTTTTTCCCCCCTAATTTGTTCTCAAATATTTGAGAAGTTATTATAAATTTACACAACTTGCTTCACAGGGCTCTTGATTAGTGCTTTTCACTGTTTGTAAGGTGCCTCCATTTGTTCTGAGTTCAAGCTTGGGCAACACTGAAATCTAGAAAAAATTTCCTTAAATAATCTTTTTGGTGGGGGCCGGAAACATTTAAGTAGGATGGGAGTTTGGGGGGAGGGCAGTGGAATGGGAATGGGTTGGGTTTTTTTGGTTGTTCTTTTTCAGTTTGTACCTTTTAAAACTGTAGGAGACTATAGGAAGAACTTGAAAAAGCAAAATAAGTAGATAAGAGTCCTCTGCAGGTTGTTGGTATTTCTGTGGGTGCCTTCAGTTTTGAAAAGTGCATATATTTTTTGCTTGTGAACTATGGTCTTCTCATTGATGTATAAAGAATATTCTGTGCTCAAGGTGAACTCTGACTGAAAACAAGGTTCTTCTTTTGTTGTTACTCATCAGACTTCTTGAAATAGAACTTCTTATTTGGCTTCAAAATAAGGTTGGGGGGGGATTTTGATTAGCACATAGGACTTCCTGCTTTGCATTTAGAACCAAAACTGTGGCTCTCCACACTTTGTTTCTGGTTCTTGTAGATTGCCTTTTTTTTTTTCCTACAGAAATTTTTATCTTAGCTTGGACTGATGGTCTNCATATATTTTTTGCTTGTGAACTATGGTCTTCTCATTGATGTATAAAGAATATTCTGTGCTCAAGGTGAACTCTGACTGAAAACAAGGTTCTTCTTTTGTTGTTACTCATCAGACTTCTTGAAATAGAACTTCTTATTTGGCTTCAAAATAAGGTTGGGGGGGGATTTTGATTAGCACATAGGACTTCCTGCTTTGCATTTAGAACCAAAACTGTGGCTCTCCACACTTTGTTTCTGGTTCTTGTAGATTGCCTTTTTTTTTTTTCCTTCCAGTGCAGTGAAAGGGAGAGTAAGACTGTATGAAAGCTGAGTAAAATGCTGCTTTTCATGCTTCATTGGCCTTCCATTGTTAAATGTAATGGGCTACAGTAAAACTATTCACTTTCCTGCATAGACTCCGCCTTTCTTTTAAGATGGCAATGTCTTCCCCTCCTTTTCTTCCACTCATTAAAAGATGACTGAGCAGGAGGGAGGAAAATAATCAAGGGGAAATGCTGATAAAACTGATAGAATTTTGCTTCCAGCAAAAGGGAGAGAGATGATGTTAGTATTTTTAAAAATTTGCCTTCAATATGTCTTTCACCGAAATTTTCAATACTAATAAACTGGAGAGATCAAGGGAGAGGAAAGAGACCTGGGGATTGACAAGTTTAATTAAAAAATCCCAAACAACTAGGCACCCTAATCTTCCTATATCCTCAAACGGTTATAAAAAGAACATTGAGAACTTTCTTCTTAAAAGTATTGCCATTAGCCTCACTCTCTTTATCAAATACACTAAAACAGCCTATTGCAGACTAATAGAATGTCAATTATTTAAATCAATGTATGATCCTGTGGGAGCCAGTGAATATCCCAATCAGGGAATGTGAGAGTCCCCTAAAGGGACAGACCCCAAGAGAGCTCCCCATGTTAAGGTGACTAAAAAGACCTCCCCCACAATGCCCTGCTCTGTTATGGAAATGTACCCCAGTTCTGCTTCCCCAGTTGGCCTCCCTGTCCCCTTATCTGCTGCTTCATTAGAAAATTCTCCCTTTCCCACTCTCCCATTGGACCTTGTTCCTCACCACTCCCTCAGATTTTCCCATTGGCTCCTGTACTCTAATCCCACCTATGTAACGCTCCTGCCCTGATGCTTTCCCCACCCCCGTATTTAATCTGGAACTCTCCACTGTTCTTTTGTCTTTTGTCCCTGGTGCCCTTCATGCATGGGGCTCAAATAAACCTGTGCCGTGGAATTCCACACAAGGATCCTTCCTGCCTCTTTGCCATCGGCTTGTTGAAGAAGCTATCTGGAGCACGCGCGCACATGTGTGCAAGCAGTGGCTGCTGAGCAACTTTCTGTTGGAGTTGGTTCGGGAGGTCGTAGCACCCCACCAGAACACCCCCAGATCCGACATGACCCGTCTTTTCATGTACTTGCTTCCATATCAGAAGGAAAAGTCTGAAAATCCTTTCTTAATCACCAAAGCATGTCAAAAGAAAATCAAGAAACCATCTCTTCTGTCCTTCATTGTTTCTGCTCTGTGTGTACGTAGGTGTCCTGCTTTTGAAAGCTTAAGTTGCTGTGTTTCCCAAGTACATGATGGTTAAAGTACAGTAACAAAATCAATGCACATGTAAGATATTTTTGAATAATAGGAAGAGTTACTTATAGCAGGCTTTTAACACTCTTATGCAGTTTTTTGCTAAAAGGAAGTATGTCATGATTCTGGTGTACAACTGGTAAAATAAAGTTGGTTTGTTGGTTTGGGTTTCTCTTAATGACTATTTTTACTTAAAGAAACAGCTTTTTTTCCCAAGTAACATCTTCAACTTTCCCTTTCTTCTCTTCTCCCCTCCCCCATATCCTTCTTCTTACAACTAATTTGACTTAAACATCATAAAAGAGAGTTTGTGTTTCTGCTTTTAGGCATGATAGCGTGGATTTTGGATGAGAAAACATAAAATGCCTAGTGTCATTTTAGAATTGTTACAACATACCATGTGTTCTTTAGTAACCCCCTTAAAACACTAAAAACTTCCTCTCATCTCATATTTACAAGACATACAGATATGTAGTTGCTCTATGGGTATTGGGTGCTGTTATAATTACCCTGTTTAAGCATCTCTCTAGTGTTACTATCTCTAAATACACATTGGTTGATGAGCTGCATGTTAAAATGACTTTAAAGAGCAGTATAACTTAGTGAAAAAAATTGTCTACAGACCAATGATGTTCAAAAATAAAAGTGCATTAGTAAAACCGATTTAGTTTGGTCAGCCACACTAGGTGACTTTAGGCATGTTTTTGTCGTTGGCTATGCTGTTAAATGGCTATATAGTGTACCTGGTGAAACCTAGGTGTTAGGATCTCCCAGCTATATTTGTTCAGTGCTCTTGTTCTTTAGCTATGTGATGGAAAAGTAGTGGAAGCTATTGAAATATTCCTTCAGTGGAACAGACATGTAAAGCTCTTATATTTCATTTATTAGTTGTTAGATACTGCTGCCGCAAAAAAAAAAAACTTTGTCTTCCTCAACTTTTCCTTTTTCCTATAGAACGATTAAAGGCTTAAGGTGGCTGGTTTGTTTGATTGAAGTTTTCTCTCTGTTCCCAGCTTGCTCAAACTATACCTTTGGTTCAAGTCTTCAAGATGAATCTTCCAATAGGCAGCTGGCAGCATCTCTTGGTTTTGGCATTCTGAGACCACGGAAATGTTTAAAAGCAGTATTTTGTGCTATGACTGATACATTATCTCATGGCCACTGGTGTCCCGTGGCATCCGGAAAAGCCTCTGTGTATAACTCGAAGTGTCTGGTATCTCAGCAACAAAACAGCCCATGCAGCCAACACCCCTGGTATGGCAAACAGCAGCTCCTTTGCCTCTTAAGGTTTTTAAGGACTGTGCATTAAAACCAACGTGTAGTTTTAACAACATTTTTAAACATGAGTCAAAAACAGTTAATGTTTTATCTAATTTGCATGCTCTAGCAGACTGCGTTTTATTCCCTTCTGGCTTTGTAAATCCATAGTTGCTGGACATGGGTTGACAGTGCAGGACAGGGTGATTCTGAGGAGCTGGAGGAGACTGCAGTGAACTGTGCCAGTACATAGAATTATCCTCTTGGGTTTCATCTTTGTAGGTCCTCCAGGATCTCTGAGTTTGCAGTCCATCACCTCCCTCCTTCTTCCCTTTCAACCCACTTGGGTTGAAGCTTGGGTTTTTTGGTTTACCAGAACAGCAGAAGTGGGTCTAGCCCTTACCGCTGAGGCCTGAACCCCTCCCAGCCCCCAACACTCAATTCTTAGCATTGTGCTGATCAGAAGCTGCTACTGCCATGAGGTGTTAAATGCAGTAGGTGATTTCTTCTGTGGTTTTGGAGATGGACTTTTCTGAACAAGCAATATGGTGAAAATCAACTGCCAAGTGTCAACATGCTCTTGGGAATCCAATATACCTCATCCCAAGCTCCTTTAGAGGGAAGGTAAAAAAAAATAACACCAACACCACCACCACCTAAGTCCTCCCAGCTGCATGCTTTTATTGTCTTCCTGCCAGCTCTGGTGGACTGAAGCAGCTGATCTCAATCCTGAGCTCAACTGTTCTGTCTTCAGTTGAAATAACTTTGTCACTTGGTACCTTCCAAAGATGATCAGGATAAAGACATGACTATCTGCATGTTTCTGCCTATTGGCAGAAACACTTGACAAAATTAGCCTTGAAATTTGAGTGGTCTGATTAAAAGTCTGTGGTGATTAATTATCTCGTACATGCTTTTTCATTTAGTCTGTTAATGGCAATGGCCCAAAGCCACATCCTGCACCATGATGAAATATAGCCACACTGTCAGCTCCTCGCTTTAAAAATGGAGCCCCGCAAGAGTGAGTAGTTGCAAGGAACAGGTGTTATTAAAAACACCACAAGTGGTTTTGGAAATGCAGGAAAAAAAATGCTGGCCTGGGGGGCCCTCCAGCTGAGCTTCAGTTCTGGTTTCTTGATATCCAGTTGTGCAGCAGCTCACAGAGTTTTGTGCACCAGGGAAGCCTTTTTTTCCTCACAGAAGCCTGGCTGGTTTAAGCCCCTGTTGCATAGTTGAGTGATGTGGGCAGAAAACGTTTGCAAACAGCTCTGCACACACAAACTTCATGTACTTTCTCCGAAGGCCTCTGTATCCTAGGAAAGCTGGGTGGGCAGGAAGGTGTATGGCAGGAAGGCCAGGTGGCTAATGGGAAGCCTAGGTGATGGATGCCTCAGGCACCTCTCTGCAGCTGACATCTTCCAACTAGGCGCATAAAAGTGGCATGGGAATGCAGTGGGAAGGTCAGTGGGGTTTGCAAAACTAGAACCTTGCACTTCCACAAAAACGTATGGGTAAGAGGTAAGCACTGGAGCGGAAGTGTTTCACTAGCCACCAAGATGTGAGGGTAGCTAATGCATGTCCTGGGGTGGTGTGGCTTTACATGTGTGGCCTTAGCTGCTGAGGATGCTCTCTGGGGAAGGACACCCACATATGAGTGCTAATTTAGACATTGGTACAATCTTCCTATTGCTGGCATTTCAGTGGCTTTTGCTGGCAGGTAGAAGGGGCAAGAGATGAGCCCAAACCAGGTGGTGCAAGGAGTGCCACTGGTTGGAGCAATGGATGCTGCTGGGGTGTCTTTAAAGGGAAGAGAACACATCTATCCTGCAGCAGAGATGGGAGGGTGAGTAGATGGTACAGGAGCAGAGAGGAGTAGAACAGATTACCAGAATTGATGTAATGAAATCTCCAGGGGGAATTAAAACCCTTAAAGGAACGAGTCAGAGTAGGGAAGGAAGAAAACTTTGTTTTATGAGGGTTTGTACTTAAATACTTTTTTTTCCTCAGTAATAGATTTTTCATAAGAAATTTACACCACTGTTACTCCAGGTTTAAAGATCCAGGCCTTGTGTAATTGTATAGCTGCATGTTTAATTCCTTGTGTTTAAAGAGGAACAGCCACCTGATCTGAACAGAGGCAGAGACACAACAGACACTGAGGATTCTTAACGCTCATTCGAGAATGGGGAAAAGCTACAGCTAAGTGCGCAGTGAAGTAACTGTGTTAGGATTCATATTCTATTTACAAACTGTATCCTGAGACAAATATATGAGAACTTTACAGCATAGGGGCATGAAAGGAGAAGGAATAGGGAATAAATATCAGGGAATTACAGGCTGGAGGTAACAGAGGAGGCTGGAACAGAAAGGTGAGGGACTAGATCCATTATTGTACAGTTCCATTTATTATGATTTTAAAAATTGGGCAGTTTTGAGGTGATGAGAATGTACTGCTAGTATCGTCTTCTTCTTGATTAATTTAGATGCACTTTTTGCACTTCTAGTCTCTTAAAGTCAGGGTAAAACATGCTGTGAGCAGAGTGTGAAGCAGTACCCTCAATGTGCTTTGGTGTGGGTTTTTGTGTTGGTTTTATTTTTTTTTAATTTGTGCTAACTAATCTTGGAGCAGAATAGCTAACAATAGCGGAAGCAGTGTTTGCAATTCATTGACCTTTGTGCTACATGGTCTATATTTAAGAATGCTCTTTACTCTGAGTTATACTTGATGTAGGTTAGGATTTTTCTTTTTTTTCTCTCGGGGAATTTTCTCCCATCTGTTGCCTAAGAGATGATAACGACAGTACTTAAGAGAGACAAAAGATGGAGCCACAGAGGAGGGGGAAGGGGTGCAGCAGGCTGCACTCTCACAGCTGAGAGGTTTTTTTCATTGGAAAAGGGACAGAGATACCTCGAGATTCTGGCTGCGGGGTGAGGGGCTGGGCTCAGCTCTCGTCTCGCTCTCGGGCCGGAGTGGGACGGACCTTTGCTGCCCGGAGGATTCGCTGCCACTGCAGACCTTTTGTCTTCCCACTGCTTCTCCTAATATGGGTGAGCTTTTGCTCGTAAGAGCAGCTGTTGAACTGGGACCTTATTACCACCTGACCTCTCTGGAAAGGACCCTTGAATCGCCCCAAACCGGGCTAGGAGATACTTCAGAGACAGAGTCAGAGAAGTGGGTATTTGCGCCATTCGGCGCCGGATGTGTGGGGATCGCTCCTCCGAACACACACACACCGGTACTCCCTACAACACACTATTACGGGTTAAATTATGAATATTCATCACATTCCCTGGGACAGGCGCGGTTATACAAGTTATTTCTCGGAAGTAATTAATATCATTAGCATACGTGCCACGCATGCGCTATGTACCCTGGTGGTCGTACTGAGGAAGGCTCCTCTTCTTCCTCAGGGGTCTTTCTCATGAAGAAAGGTAGTCTTCCTCGAAATGCACTTTTCACTTTTCTCCCTGGGGCATGCGTAGT
>VYZQ01013150.1:110421-133366 GCA_013400655.1 Mystacornis crossleyi | reverse complement strand
CACACACAAACGCAGGTGGCCAAGCCTATGGCCTGACACAAAACGGCAGAGCGATCCCACGGCCTGACACAAAATGGCGGCGTGACCCCACGGCCTGACACAAAATGGCACCGCAATCCCACAGCCTGACACAAAATGGCAGAGTGACCCCACAGCTTGACACAAAATGGCAGAGTGACTCCCCCCCACGCCCTCACCCAAAATGACAGACCGACGCCCCTGCCCCTCGCCCTTACCCAACATGTCAGACTGCGCCCCTCACCCAAAATGGCGCCGTCTGCGCGTGTGGGCCCCACAGGGACCATCAAAGCACAGCTGAGCCTGGGGAGCCCCAGGGGAGCAGAGCAGAGCGAAGGACACGGCCCGTGTGCCAAGGGCTCCCTGCCCTGGATTGAAAGGCAGCTCAGACCACGCTGGATCCCAGCATTTTCAAAGAAATAACGCACTAATTTTCTACCAAAAGAGACCACTCTGGCTAATGACAAACCAGGTTTGCCCTGGCAGCCTTTGTTGTAGGATAAAAGTGTAGGACCAGACAGTGCGGCAATTCCAACAGGAACTGCCCCAGCTGACCCTCTGGGCTCTACACAGGCCGGTTCAGGGTAGGAGAATTCACTAGAGTCCAAGACCTAAAACTCCCACGTGACAAGCAACACAAGTGTTCTTTAAGATTCACATCCGAGAGAAAGTAACCACCAAAACTTTCAGAAATAATACTTATTTTCCTGGTGCGTGTTTTATCAGCGCTGTGGGCTGTGGTTTGAAGAGGGAGCTTATCTGCGTAATTGCTGTGGCCAGCTCTGGGTTTCTGTGGAAGCTGGTTGCTCTGGAAAACTTGGGGTGAACAGCAGAATCCCTGCTTTTGTATCTGCCTACAAGCATTTGTGTTTTATTCCATCCCTGTTTGCCTAAACGTGTATGAGTCCTTTCTAAAAGCTAAATTCACAGGTTGTATTTCTATGCTGCTACTTGGGAATAGCTTTTATCTGCAAATAGCTGTACTCTGAAGTGAGTCTGCACACAACATACCCAGGAAGCGTAGGGATTCATTTCCTCTGTTAGTATTTGAAGTCGCTGCTCAAGTTTTACCAACCCTTTGCTCTGAGCAAACTCTTCCCTTTATTTTAATTTTATCTTTACCCTTTATTTTAACGACTGATTAGAATTTCTAACTTAACTTCTAACACCAGAATGTGTTGCTGCTCATCTTTCACCTTCTCACCTTTGGATATTCATTCATTATTTAACTTCCCACTTTCTTATTCATTTTTATCTGTGCTCTGCAGGTGAATAGACCAGTTTTGCTCATCTCTCACTGAACTGCAGATCAGCAGCTGTTGCACTGCTGTAACAGTTGTCATAGATCAGTAAAATACTTCTTCATTAATTCTTAGCTTTTGCAAAATATCCACGTCACGTGAATGCCTCAGTGTCTGGACATAAAACCCATCATCTCTACAAACACTGAATTACAAATGCAGTATTATTCTAGGTCAGGCCACACATTTTTTGTATTAATCAGCAACACAGAAACACGTGTACCTGCTACACCCACAGCACAACGGTTCTATCTTCCAGCATATCCAAGTGGGAGACACAGCCTGCCCTGTGCAGTGCACGGCAGGAGAAGGGAAGTGTCTCGTTCCCTGCAGGCGTTAACAGCATTTAAAAATCACCTCCTGCAGCTCACCCTCATCGGGCTTGGGGGAATTCTTCACAGTACCTGAAATAGATAACTGAAGAATGAAAACCACACTTTGGTACAAACGTTCTCTGATGTGACAGCGTAACAGGATACACCCTTTTGAAAACAGAGCTAGGACTGATTTTCACCCCTGTATTATCTCAGAAATCCAAATTCAGACTCTCCCTTCCTCCATTTTTCCTTCACCTGCTGCATCTAGCTCAGTCACGGTAACACGAGAAGAAGCGTGTTTCTAGAAAACACAGTATTTAAATTTACATCCTTCTAGAAATGTTACGAGCTCAGTTACAGGCCTGCTGGCACAAATTACTAACTTGCCAAGCTTCAGAGAATTCTCATACGTAAACAGGGTCCTGAAAAAAAATGGCGTTGCCTCCTCCAATAATCAATTGTTTAAATGAAGCAGATCAACATACATTTTACTCTAAAAATATCCTATTATTTTATATGTAGCCACAATATCATACAGCATTTTGGGGGCGGGAATTAAATCCATAACAAAGCACAAAATCATCTAAGGTACTGCTGCAACAGTGAAGAGGACATGTACTTTATCGAGCTTGAAGTAATTCTTGGAAGAATTACTGGAAAATGGAAAGTGACACCTTCCCCCTTATTCCTACTCCAGTGTTACTAAGGGAGTGATTGTAAAACCTTTGGTATCAATCTGCTGTCATATAATTAGCAGAGAGAGCAAGTGAACTCCCTGCGTTCATCCGCACTGCAACAACGAAGTCTAAAGAAAAGAAACTGGTCTAAAACATGACTTACCTGAATGATTACAGAAAATAAAAATACTCAGCCGAATACCCTGAAATGCAGCAGCACATGCAAGCAGGTGGAGATCTAGCCCATGGCAGACTCACAGTTACCTCTAGAAGTCTTGTACAACCAAAGCACAACAAAGTGGATCCCTCCTGAAGGAAAATGTGCAATTTTGAAGTAAAAGCTGCTCTTTGAGAATGGCACAGAGAAGATAAAATTGCAGTGAACATTTAGGTTTGAGTGCGAACTCTCTCAGCTGTTTTTTCCCTTTCCATCCGAGAACCATTTCAGATACAGCATTAGATATCTTTATGCCTTTCGAGGGCACTTTCAAGCAGCACGACTGTTTCGATTTTCATTTTTTTACCAAGTACTTTACTAGTGCAAGAAGGAAAATGCTGGTCAGTGAATACTTGATCTCTCCACATTTCCAGGAAACACTGAATCAAGTCTCAAAAAGCTAATGAAATCCTGCTTGAGGGATACTGCCCTCTAGGAGGGTCACATGAATGCCCCTTCTCTTTCTGGTATTTATTAATGTGATTTGAACAGAATTAATTAATTTTTTTCCAAAAATTAAGAGAGCACAAGCACCACATTGTTTGCGAATATGTTTCCTGTAATTCTTGCTAGACTCCAAGGTGTAAACCTTGCACAGAAATGGCAAACTGTTGGTGTGGCAGAGGCTGGGTCCAGCTTCAGTGTACAGCCCCCATGGGAGCTGCAGCTGTCTCAGTGCTGGGTATCATGAGGCTTAGAAATTCAGGGGGTCATAAGGGAGCCCCTGAAGGGGTGAAATGTGGGAGACAGATTTAATGATTTGCTCCCGTTAATTCACCATGTGTGAAAAGATCAAGCTTGGTTCATTCTAGTCTTTTAAAGAAAAGGGCTTATTACATCATTTTTATAGTGAAATTAGATTCTGTTCACACAGGAACCTAAAAACTGAACTCCTATTTATGTATCTTAGCNCAAGTACTTTACTAGTGCAAGAAGGAAAATGCTGGTCAGTGAATACTTGATCTCTCCACATTTCCAGGAAACACTGAATCAAGTCTCAAAAAGCTAATGAAATCCTGCTTGAGGGATACTGCCCTCTAGGAGGGTCACATGAATGCCCCTTCTCTTTCTGGTATTTATTAATGTGATTTGAACAGAATTAATTAATTTTTTTCCAAAAATTAAGAGAGCACAAGCACCACATTGTTTGCGAATATGTTTCCTGTAATTCTTGCTAGACTCCAAGGTGTAAACCTTGCACAGAAATGGCAAACTGTTGGTGTGGCAGAGGCTGGGTCCAGCTTCAGTGTACAGCCCCCATGGGAGCTGCAGCTGTCTCAGTGCTGGGTATCATGAGGCTTAGAAATTCAGGGGGTCATAAGGGAGCCCCTGAAGGGGTGAAATGTGGGAGACAGATTTAATGATTTGCTCCCGTTAATTCACCATGTGTGAAAAGATCAAGCTTGGTTCATTCTAGTCTTTTAAAGAAAAGGGCTTATTACATCATTTTTATAGTGAAATTAGATTCTGTTCACACAGGAACCTAAAAACTGAACTCCTATTTATGTATCTTAGCATAATTATACAATTTAAAATGTCAGGTGCTGGTAATGTTAATTCTCAAATCCTACATGCAGACACACAGTGCAGCTCTCCAAGTGCAGCTCAGGGCAGGCATGGTCCACACTCATTAATGCTCTTCTCCCTTAAACAAGAGTTCCACCACAATTCTGTTTTTAAAATGCTGCATAAATCAAATGCAAGAGAGTCTTCGTTTACGAGAACAAAGGAACAAAAATAACTACTGGTAACTTTTAGGGCTGGAGCTCTGAATGCTCATTTATAGCACTCATGAACCAAAGAATCATTATATTAAATATTAATATTCATAAGAGTGGGGCTAAACATCAGATTCCTCCTACTGACTACTGCCTTCATCTAGAAGATTAATTAAATTAGGTTCTATAAGGGCAGTGATTTTTTTTTTCAGCAGTCATTTGTAAAGGAATGGTCTCGTTATCCAAATGTTATCTTTGGGCAATAAATTCAACAGCGTTACTGCAGGCGACACTACTCATATTAAATTAATGGATTGGAGAGCCTGATACGTCTTAACGAGCTTAATACACAGGGAAATTATTAAGTCAAGATTTTTGTTTAATATTAAAATATGCTGATTTCTCCTGGAAAAAGAAGATGGTAAACTCTGTGAACCAGAAAAAAATTACAGATTCCCTGCACTATGTTCCACAATGAGAAAAAGGCCGGTAAGTAATGTTTCATGGAAAAATACAAATTTTTAAAATGAGATGAGCAAGACTTCCTGGTCAGGACTCAAATGCCCTCAGGCTGATGGAGGAATCTAGCCCAAGTTTCATATTTCTTAAACCAGCTGGCCTTAAAGATAACAGTGCAGCGGCACTGCCACCCTATTTGAGTTTGTTAAGCAAAAACTTAGCTTGTGTGATTTAAAGAATGAGTGTTTTTAACCAGGCAGCAAATATTTTTTAACTTTTATTTTTACTTCATCTGCGCTTTTATCAAACCCTCCAGCAGAAGCATGTTTAAAACACTTTCTCAAATGAATCTCTTCCATAAAGTTTTTCTTTACTTGAAATGTCACTTTTCACATTTTCATCCTAAATGCTCATCCAGTTCTTGATACCCTCCTCTCCCTCTTCTCCTCTAGTTACTTGTTCATCCCTGCTCAGGACAGGGCAACCAGCAGGGCCTAGGAACCAAATTTCAGGTAAACTCAACGCCCAAATTGTTCGGTGACAAAACTTCAGAAAAGCTTCATTTCATCCTTAGACAAACTGAGAAATTTTTAGTGCCTCCAAAAATAAAGATTACCCGGGAAAATAATTTCTTGTCCTCTTTTGCTACCCGTGCAGGGATGAAATCTTCCTGTAAAGGAAGGAAATCATCTACACACACCTAGGCTGATGAATTTAAACCCCTCCCAAATGCTGTTTTTCTGTCACCTTAAACCCCTGCAGCTCCAGCAGTTATTCCTTCCCCCTGCAAAGATCAAACAAGGTGATCTGCCTGGGCCTTAGCAGAGACTCATGTAGCATTTAATCCTTGTATTAGTATACACAGAAACACAATCCATACCATGTTCCTTTCCGAGATTAAACACTTTCCCAGGGCTTTAAGCAACCCAGATACACAAGTCTGAACCCAGGAACTGCCTCCAGCTTATGGTCCTACTCCAGTACACGCCCAAGGAACATGGAATGGTATTTTTCTCACCCCACAACCCCACCTGAGCAAGAATCTAGGTCAGCAGGCAAAGGGCTGAATACAAAACAGCTTTTTTTTTTTTTTTTAATACAAAAAATATTTCCAATTTAGGTCCAGCTATGACTGTTCTCAATGGTTAGTCTTCTAAAAATTTCCTAATACTAATTCTTTATCTAGAATTTTTATGATGCAATGATATAAGAAAACCCAAATTAAAAATAGTGCTAAAATATATATAGATGTATCAGCAATTATTTCTATTTTAATAGCAGCTTCCATTATTTATCATCCTCCCAGGCAGCACTGATTTTTTGGCACTGTGTACAAATCAACCTTTCTTAATGCTTTTTTTAATCATGCTGGTATCAAAGATTACAATATGAAACTACTTTCTTTGAGGCATTACATATTCATTTTGCTTAGTGGGGAAAGAGATGGAGAGCTAAAGCTAAAATCCTACTTAGTTCTTGGAAACGTCAGCATTTGTATTCATTTCTCTGACATTATGATGTACCATTTGTAGTTGAAATAAATTATTTTTTCAAATTATTATCTCAGTGCTTGCAGAACAGCATATTGAAAATATACGCTGGTTGTAGTTTGTTTCCTCATGTATCCCAGCATATGCCTGCCTAATTAAAATAAAGCTTTATGTATCTAACCATGAAGATATTGGAAACATTTATAAATTTTCAAAATCTGCCTATACAGGGAAAAGATATTTCACTTTTGTTCAATATTCTTCCGTTCCCCTGATGTGAGTTAAATGCTCAAACTTTGTGTGAACCAAATTCTAGGCTTAAGTGTTCCTTTCAAGTCAAATTGACACAGCTAAATTTATTGATATAAATATATCGTATTTTTCCTGTGAGAATTTCTGTCAGACTACTGTTGTGTTCTATTACGGATAATTAAAGTGGCTCTAAAATATCGTTTATATTAAGGCAAAAGTTAATTTACTGTGAACTTTTAACTAAGGGTCGCTTTCAGTATTACTTACATAAATATGCTAATGGCCTGAAATCTAATTTCTGTTTAAAAAAAAAAAATGAAAACATATCTTCATCTTACTAGAATTCAAAGTCTAATTATAAAACTACAAACCCAAGACAACAGGCCAAGATCCAAGATTCGTAGCGGAACCATGAAATTTGCCAGCTGGAATGTTTTGATGTGTCGGCTTTTTTATTACAGCTTTTTTCTTTTCTTCTTTTTTTTTTAAGAGTTCCATTTCAGAGTTTCGAATCTTTCTGAGTACTAACAAAACCCGGGTGCTGCCTGTGCAGCACCAGGCTTGGCACACTACACAGTGGCACTTAACAATAACCTGACCAAATTTAATCATCCTGACTTACCAAAAAAAAGCTCTAATATTCCATATAGGTTTACTACGCAATTCCTATTCTGGTAAACTAAAAATGGTACGGCCGCTGCAGGCCACGTGGAAAGGCACTGCCTGAGTTCTCTGGGTTCTGTGCAGAGCACGGCTGCCCAACTCACGTGGGAGATTCCCAGCAGACTCCAGAGAATCTGGAAGTTGTCAGTTATTGAGCAGTACTGCTGATAAGTGGAAAACCAGTCTGATTAGCACTTGATATGACGTCACTCCCCGCATCCTACCCATTACCCCTCCTGTCGCTGTCATCTATTTACTCTTGCAGAGATTTACTCTGACACACGACGTATGGAACACGGACAATCTCCTTTTTACTCCCCTTAAAACCCAGTAAGGAGACTTTGGTTATCTGCAGTAACCAAAAGGCTCCCGACTGCTTCTTCCTGCAACCTAACGAGGCCTGATAAACTTCCAATAAAATACACTTTATGCTAAAACCCAAATCATTCTCTGCTACTGCTTGACAATGTTCTCATCAATGTGACGTTAATTTGTATTTTGGAGGAATAATTACCAAGCAAAGGTGTTAGACTGAAAAAAAGCACGAGGTAAAAATGACTGTCCCATTTCCCTCTCTCACAGCTGAGGGAAGCAGTTGCCCAGCCCTGTGGGGCTTTGGTGTTTCTCTGCACGTTGCAAGATCCCACTTCGCTTTTTCAGAGGAAAATTAGAAGCCAGAACTAAAGCTTCTAAACTGTTTGGAAAACATCAAATTTCATTAAGAGAATTTGGCCATGATTTTAAATACAATCCACAAAAGGCAGTGATTTCATACACTCACACCCTGGAAACATGATCAGTTTGATTTACGGATCGCGTTATGGCTCCATTCTGGGTATGTTCATAGAAGGACATACGATACACCTAACTCCTAAATAAGGAAATAAAAACTGCACTTCCAGCTAAGTTCGGTGTTGTTGCCAGTGGTAGGCAGGGCAGGAATACCTCGATAGCACGGATGGGGACAGAGCTGGACGTGGCAGCCAGCCATAACTTTTATTCTGTTTTTTGAAATTAGGGAATGGTACCATTGTCTTTAACAGTACCGATTCTGAATGAAGCAGATTTAATAATTATTAAGTTAATTTAGTTCAATTCCAGAGGAGAACTAAACCCCGGAAGAAGCACCTAAAGTCTCTCTCATGCCACAGGGATTCTGCTTTTTGAGTAATGAGAGGCTCTAGGATGATTTCGAGGAGTTTAATAGCTTTCCAGAGAAAAGTCACATGGATATGACAGATCTGCCGTGGTTCCTCTGTTCATCCATCTTAGTGAAAAGGCAGAGAGGTTCCTAAAGTGATAGATGCTAAATTAGGTTGTTCCGCATTTTTCTGAATCTTTTAACATGGGATTTGATGCTGAGGTTGAGCAATTTTTAAGACCATATGGAATCACTCAAATTACACCTGCCAGAAACCTTGACACCTAAACTGTTTTCCCTAACAAGCAAGTATTTGTGAGCCAGTGCAATCCCATCTTTCTTCTGAAGTTAATGAAAATAGAACGGCAGAAAACCACTTAAAAAAGGTTGTGCTCAACTGTTTTCTATCGGCTTGGGAAAGTGTAAAACAAAATTATCACTCGTGTACAAGCGCAGTGCAAGAAACAGTAAATAAACTCCATTCCTGTCTGCTGCTCTGGGCTTGTTTAATACCACATGGATAATCACAGAAATGGACTGGGTGCCTGCAGTAAGAGGGTTTATAGTTCTCTGACAAATACACAAATATTGTCACAGCCTCTTGCAAGAGAGAATTCTATGTTTCTTCACAGTATTGTGCATGTATTTCTCCCACCTTGACTAAAATCAGACGTTGTATTTTCCAGAGTCCATGTGCTAATACATATTAGGGAATTTTTGCATAGTTGAAATGAATAAAAGATGTGAAGGCAAATTAATGTCGCATCTCACCAAAACGACGAAAAACAAAACTATGAAGTGAACAGCGGGAATTCTGCTGTAAATGGGTAACAATAAATCACATTAAAAAAATTGTAAATTGCTGAGATTACATGTTGAACATTTCCTGAAGATCTCAGCAGACCAAACCAGGACTCAAACATGAAATTAATTTTCCTGTCACCTTCACCAGTATCCTTAGGTCTTCCCTATCCTTAGGGAAGGGTCTTTAACCCTTCCCTAATTGCTGGTTTCTGATCGTATCCCCTGCAGTGGCAGTACAGCAGAGAGAGGCTGATGCTTGTGGTGACCGGTGATAAATGTGATATATTTGAACGAATCTCACAGGGTGACGGGTCAGACGAAATGACAGAATGCTGAACGCACTGAACACTTCTTTGCAGGTGAAGAACAAAAGAGAGAGGAGCCCACAGTTGTAGCCTCAGCAGTATCATTAGTCTTTCCATCTGGATGCCACAAGTGCACTAAGAATTATTCAGGATGAGCAAAGATGGTAAAAATTAAAAAGATTTTATGCACATGCTGCTTTGGAGAAAAAAAAAATTTATTTTAATTAATTCTCCAAAAGGGAACATTCATTTAAATTCTGATTTTGGTTTAAATGAATTCTATTTTCTGCAAAAAACCTGAAGAAGTACTCATTCTATCAGAATTTTCCAAGTGTCTTGGCCTTTAGAAGGACAAAAGCCTAAAATTTAAAGCTTCAAATCTTAGATAATTTCTTGAGTAAATAATAACCTCAAGTCAGTAGAAAGTGCTGGATGTACATGGCTCTGCCCAAGCTAAAACGGAACATTCAGGAAATGCTTAAACATAGGCAAAAGAGCAAAATTTGGAGTTCTAATTCCGGCAGCTAAGTCTAATTTTTAATTTTTTGGGTTGTTTTCATTTTGCTTCCTAAGACTGACGGATCTTCACGGCATCTGCTGGATTTATTAAATAATTAGATGGTAACACATACATGTGTATGTTTTTCAAACCCATGGCTCCATGTAATTTCTGGTTCTTCAGCAAGACTGTGTTACTGATGTTCTGGCTTCCTCTTTTCCTCTCTATTACAGACATATGAATTCATGGATTGTTCAAAAAGATGCTACACTTTCAGTAAGTTGGGAAGAGCTGAAGTCTGCCTCTGACAGATAGCAGAGCTTATGGAAAACCTGGGCAAACAAACTGGAGCTCCACAGTGCAGAAGAAATATTTCACATGTAAACTGCCACTAACTAGCAGGAATTTTGCCTGTTTTGGCAGAAAGAGGAAAACAAAAGACAGTCTGGATATAAGCTGAAGGGATTGGGTTTGATTTTTTTTCCCTAATCATTCTAAAACTGATTAGGAAAATACACTGAAAACAATTAAGCTGCTGATGCACATACTGTATTATTAATGGCAGGGTTTAATGTACGGAAATCTGACTACTATGGCAAGATTTTGTTTGAAAGACAACGAAGAAAAGGATGGGAAATAAAAATAAGCAGAGGAGGTGATTATTAGTTATTCATAAACATCTGAAGGTGTGTCCTGCCCAGATCATCCCTGATTGGAGTCCCGCAGCGTGGGCTGCTGCTAATGAAATGCTAATAGTCTGCTCTTTTGCCCCCTTGCACTGCGACTAATCTCACATCGATCTGAGGAGGCAGCAATGCAATTGGCTGCACAGATTTCCTCTGAAAGGCCTTTCTGGCAAATCCAGCAATTATCAGCAATTCTCGTGCAATTACTGTAATTACTTTGGGGTCCTTTTACCTCAAGGACATTTGTAAACATTCCTTACTCCTAATTGTAACAGGAGCAGTGCTAATCACTGCCGAAAGAATGGCTTCAGCACGTCCCTGTTCCCTTAACTGAATTACTGCCATGGCAGATCCACCGAAGGGTGGGAAGGAAGGCTCCGGGTTGTGGCTTATCTTCAGCCCTGGGTAGAGGACAGTCATGAGCGACTCTGCTGACCATGGTTTAGGTTACATTCAAATAGCAATACATTTGGATCATTTTTGCTGCTGAGGCAGTGGATAATTGTTAGGCTACAACTCATTAGCAGGACGTGTCTGACTTGTAACATGACCTTGCCACAGAGATACGCTATGGAAGTTGGGGGGAATTAAAATACAGTTGCTGTCAGTCTAAGATATGTCTCCTCAGACAATATCATACCTATCTTATCAGTATTTCCCACCCCAGGTTGGTGAGGTGCCTCAGCATTTCCATAACTTGAAGCACTTCAGTAACGCTATTGAAGCCAGTGATACTCCTATATTTAAAATGAAGCATATGCTTAAGTACCCTGATGATGGGTCTGAAAGACACTCAGAAACATCACAAGTACCACATTGAAAGAATTTCACATGTTTAACTTTTTCTAGCAGACCAGACGTGTCCACTTTCCAAGAGATTAAATATGCCTGGAGCTGGGTATATCATTTTTGATATCATTTTTCCCTAATGACATCAAACTGCAGTTGTCCTTATTTCTCCCTACATTTGGCTTTAGAGCATCCAGAATAGTTATTTGCACAGAAAGGTGGCTCTTGCCCTGTTTCTACATTTGAAGGATACTAAAACCACTACAGCATGAGATTCTGTGGCAAGTGGTAGGACTGTGCAATGCAAAAGGACAACGATCTCCAGACACAGTGCACTAGTTCAGATTAAATTACAAAGTCTATCAAATCTCACGGCTGCGGGCACTGGCCGTTGTTATTGTGCATTTATGCAGATCCAGAAATGTTCCCTCTGCTTCAGGGCACTTGCAGATATTCTTGCCTGGAAAAGGTCACCATGCTAAAGGAGCCATCACCATCGGGGACAGGACATATTTCCCATGTGCCACACCAGCTTCCTTCACCTTCCTAAGGAACACTGGGCTTTAACTCCTGTTAGAGGAAGGATACAAAGTCAGGTGGCCTGTGGGTTTTTAATGGAATTGTAATAGTTGGATTGGCATTTGTGAAATGGGAAAAACTGGTAGGGAGGAGGGAAAGCAATGCATGGCTTTTGTTTGGGTTTTTGTTTGGTTTGTTTTCTTTGTTTTAGTATACTGAATCACACCAGAAATCCCTCACATCAAACCAGGAGCCCAGCACCACTCAGCAGGTCTGGCTTAATGGGCCTTCCAAACCTCACAAGTCCAGGGAGTACTGGCAATCCAGCTGCATCAAGACCCAAAATTTTGGAAGTCCCAGACTTAGCCTGGGGTGGGTTCCTGCTGGCTGAATTCCAGGCCTGCTCTCCAGCAAGGAGGCTGGAATCACTAGGAGAATCTGAACTCAGACATCTGGAAACACAAGGATGTAATGTTTTGACCCTGTACTCTAAGGCATTACTGATCGTGTCGGTTCCATTGCGGCATTTTAGAATTGTTTTGGCAATATATATATTTTTTGTAATAATTAAAATAATTATGGTTTTGAGGAAACATGGGAAAATGGTGCCTTGTAGCCTAGCCAGATCTAACACAAACTTTGGTGATGCGCGAAATGCACTTAAAGCTAAGGTCCTTCAGTTCCCACACGGAGTCTTGGGAAATGTGTAGTTTATACGCTGGATGCCCCAAAGATTTTCCACCTGATCCTTACAAAAAGCTTTTTTGTCTTAAGAAAATGGAGTGCCCAATCTTTTAGGTTATTCAGAGTCAGTTCTAACCCTAGAGAACAACGAAGAACAAAAAACCCAAAACCACCACCACACAAAAATCACTGAAACATTCACTCGCATAAAATTACAGAGCTTATAGCAATTTGTAAGGATTCTGTTTAACTGCTGCAGCATCTCCGAGTTTGTAAAAGTGGTCAGTTACCTTTTCCAACCAGGTGGCACTGAGAAATTTTTAGAGCCACATCTTTCTTGCTGTCTCCTTCAGGAAGACAACGAGGATAGCCAGGAGCAGCTGCTTTGGGTGACCTGCCTCTCCTCAAGCCAAGGTAAAAGGAGCCAGCAGAGCCCAGCATCACCAGACACACACTGGAAAGGAATGACATAAACAGACAATTACACTCTTTTCTCCCCTGCTCCTGCCAGAGCTGCTTAATTTCTAACAATCTTTATGGAGCTTGACCTCCACAATCCTCCCCTCACTTCACAAGACACAGAAGTCACCTTTTCTGTGTCCTACTGCAGATGTTAACTGGAGCCTTGATCTATTCACTACTCTTCTTTTCTTTCTTGAGCATCACTCCAAGAGGAGGCACAGCACACAAGACGGTGTTGCTGAGAATGAAGTGTCTACACTGAGAAATTCTCCTGCCAGTTTCAAGAAGACAAATTTTTTGCCAAATACCTTGGCAACATTTTCTCCCTCGCTTCTCTATTCTGAACACATCAGTTCATCTAAACAGAAGTGGTGGAGTTTACAACAGCGTGAAGCTGGGGATTCAGATCCTAACTATTTTCTAATCAGGTGAAAAGGTTGACAGCCCCTTTCAAAACCTAATTAGTACAGCCGTTTATTGCCAGGCAAATTTTCACTTGCACAAGTGAATGTTTTATGGGGTTCTGGCTGCAGGCCACTCCGAGGTTTTAGATCAGTGGAGGCGTTTCACATACATTATTCCTTAATAAACTTGTGCTATTCTGTAGAACGAGTGCTTATGTAGGATGCTCCACTTGATTTATCCTCCAGCTGCCACTTCAGCAGAGGAGAATCAAGTTAATCCTCTTCCTGCTCCTTCATTTCTCCTCCCAAAACGTTATGGGACGTAGCTGCCTCACCTGGGAACACCGGAGCTGCCCAAGACAGCGCTGTGTCACCTCCCTGTGTCTGGATCCTGCCAACTCGGAGGGAAGTGTTGCCTCCCTGGCAACTCTCCGCTCACTGCCAACTTCCAGTGACCGGAGGAATTTCCATCTTCAATCTCCTCTTTCGCAGGCATTGCTCGTGGTGCGCTGCTGCAGATGTTCGAGGAGATTCATCAGAGCCCTGTGCCAGAAGCCAAACTTCTCTTGCACATTTTCCAGTTGGCCCCAACAGCGAGTTATGGGAGCCCTTCTTCAAAGCTCCTGAGATTCAAGAGAGCCCAAAACAAGCTTAATTAAACTGCTGAGCTTCTATTCACATCACTGGGCGCAACTGCAGGATAACGCTCTTGGGTTGCTTATTTTTTTCCCCCTCCATATTTTTCCTTCTATAAGCACAGCGCCATGGGGTTGTTTCTGACTTTATTTAGAGATGCGCTGACGTGAAGCAAGGGCTTAGTCCGAGCAGAAATTGCTTCTGGTTATCCAGAGCTCAGTGATATGCACTTCAGTGCTTGTCTTCTTCCCCTGGCTGATGATTTCCCTATGATAAGCAGAGGAATAGCTGTGGTTATGTCACTGCTTTTTTGTTGTTGTTATTTATTTTTGCCCATCTCTTGTCATCGTTACATAATTTATGATTAAAGAGGACATCTACAACAAAAGCCCCTCAAACCCTGAAAACTCAGGAACAAGCACACGCACATTTTAATGCCTGGTGTCAGACAAGTAAGAAAAACTTGGTAATGTGGGGGGTTTTTTTAGATAATATTTAAAGCAGTTAATTCTTCAAATGAATTCCTTGTGAGTTCTCAAAAAAAAGAGTTCTAGACATCCTATCATAATAGGAAACTACAGCACCTTCTATTACTAATGTTTAAAGAAGACACTTCCTTCACAAAAGGGATTTCCTCCAGAACATGAGTTGTAAACGCAGCTTCTCTTCCTACTGAAGATACAGCAGGAGATTGCACTGGAAGGTTCCTGCCCTCAGGCCACCCGTCACCAAAGTCATTGATATAAATATTTATAAAACTTCACTGATATAAAGTATTCATAAAACTACGCTGGTAATACCCAAGACCCTTTAAGGAGGTGTGAAATTCAGCTATATAATAAACTCACTCAATATGTTAAAAAACTCTCCATCCAAGCTTCGCAGCTCTTTAAAACCTCGAGGAAGACTTTTATTCTTTCAAGATGTGATCAATTATTTCTACTCCTCTCTCGATTTGTCACTCTGCTACCAGCAGGCAGGATTTTGACTCGGTACAAGACAACCATCACTGTCAATGTACTGTTAAAAGGCCGATAAACAACGAAGAAATTATGGCAAAGATCCTCTGCCTCCAGGAATTAGTTCAATTCTCCCCTTCAATCCCTGATCTCGGAAGTCAGCGTCAAGAAATCCTTCCCGAAGAGTTTCCTAAGCAAACAATAACCAGCCTAGCAAAAGTCTAGATCTGTGTAATTCTGTAGCTCTTTAGAGCCAGAACTAAACGTATTTTCTCCCCAAGTCTCTGCAAACACCCACACAGGATTTCACAGCTTGCAAATGTCTCAGTGCCAGAAGCCGAGTGACAGAACACTTAAAGCAGAGTTCCTGGCTCTGGGACCATGTCCACACCAAGGGCAAGGTCCAAGCTCCTTGATTTCCAGGCAGGACCTAACCTGAAGGATCATAAGCCTTTTAAAGGGTGCTGCAGCTCCAGCAGGGAGGCTGAGCTGCCAAGACCTAATTCTAAACTCCATCTTTTCTCCTTATGCTCCACAGATATTTCACTTAAGTTAAAACCCGGTCAAATCCTTCCCTCTCATCCTGACATGAAGAGTTTCGCAAAAGCAAGAGGGTTTCTGTGTTTCTACAAACCTGTAGGGATAGTACACATGTGTAATTTCTTTCATGTATTATTAAAAAAGTTTAACTCGAGGAAGAATTTAGGTCTGCGACCTTTAAACTTCCTTCTCTGACATGAAAATTCAGTAATACACAGCAGGGGGATATTTGGCATGAAACGAAAATGGCCACAGATTTAATTAAAATGTAAGTTATTGTTAGCAAGAAAGGTCATGCTAAGAAAATGTAATTTCAGGAGTATATTAGCAACAACACTCCACTGTTATTTGCATGTGAAATATAGATTTTGTACTTGACATTTAGAAAGGAAATTGGAACTCTTTATAATGGATGCTTGAACACTTTTGTGTTCTTGTGCTGCTTTTGTTCACATTTTTGTGTAATTGGCTGGATCTCACATACAACAGTAGTTACATTTTATTCTCTATGCCTGAGTGCCTAAGTGATCTGGGAATTAGCTCACAAAAGCTGATATAAGTTGGAATAGAAAGCAAACTGCAGCATAATCCCTACATGGCTACAGCTCCAGAGGAGCTCAGATCTCCACGAGAATTCCTTATTCTGGGGGTAGTTAATCACCCGCCTTACGTAGGAACCTTTGGGGTTTTTTAACTTTCCTCAGGCAGAGCAATTTTAATGGTGACCAAGACCCCGTCTCTCCGTTTTGTTTATAGGGCACTTAAAGTGCCTGTGGAGAGGAGGCAAAGCTTTTCCTTGGAGAGAGCGCTTGTTTTATGATCTGCTAATAAAAGTAACGGTGTGTCACACAAATCAATCTAACTATGGGGAAAGTGGGAGGTGAAGGCAAAATGCATTGGCTTAATTGAAAGCATTTGTTTAAAATATATCAATACAGTGGGCTGTAACTTGAAAGAACGCTCTAAATATAGCCACACTCTGTTGTTGACTACAAAGAGGCGTCTGCTCACTCAGAAGAGGTTTTCACCGATTTCTGCACTCCTAGTCCTGCAGAAGCAACATTGCTGTGAATGATTTTAGATACACGCACCTTCTGCTTCATCCACACCCTCCAGTGCACGACAGATGTGAGCAGGTGTTGCTGAGAACACAGAAAGAACTGCAAGCACTTAGTGAGACGCCATTTGGGCCTCCAGAAAATACACATCTGGTGGTGGTCCTCAAAAAGCTTCATGAAGCCCAGCACTGAATGCCCGGCTGGAAATAACTTTGATTGTTTTGGGGGCATTTTCAGTTTCAGCTCTACACAGCAGAAATGACTTCATTCCAGGGAACTAAAATATCAGGTACAGTAGGATGGCAGACCAAACTATCTGAGCAAGAACGTGCATCGTAAGAAAGGCTGATGAAACTGAAAATAATAATGCACCGTAGCTTTTATCCTTTCTACCACCACAACACAGAAGGACAGGACCCTCTGTGTGAAGTACAGACACACTACTGTCCTCAAGACGTTGTAATGAAAAAAAAAACCAGCCAGGAGTTTAAAGCAAGCCCTCCAGTGTCCAATGGAAAGGGCCAGCCGAACAGGAAGTTGGACATAGAGACTCCCAGGCAACAGCTGATGCCTCTATTACAGGAAGATTTGCCCTCCAGGCTCAGACTTGCCTGAATACCTTGGGAGCCTGCTGTGGAAATCTCTCTGGCCTGTTCCCAGATCCCTGCCTCTGCAGGAGAGACTGAGCCTCAAGCAGTACAGCCAGGCTGGCAGCAGGGCTTCACTGAAGCTGGAGTTGCTACCTCTGGATTAGGGCGATTTTTGTATTAAGAACCTTCCAACACGCCAGCAGATGCTCTGTATGAGAACATCAGAACCGACTGTGTTATCTGCTGTATGACAAGAGGCTCCACATAACTGCTAGCACTCAGTCTTCCACGGGTTTTTTTTCTGCAAAGTCCCTTACATGCCCGTCAGCAGGTCAGCTTTTATTTCGAATACTGAAAGGAATTTGTCTAATGCCAGTTAAGTAGTTTTGTAGAAAGAAGAGGAAAGTACGTGATGGAAACGCAAAAGAACAGCGTTGGTTTCCTCAACATACAAGGATTAATAAATTGAGGCGAAAGCTTTAAATCTGACGGAAATAAAACAGAAGCACAACATTCCCAACACCAGTGCTAAACACCACCTTTACCTACACACTGCGCAGTAAAGTGCAGTTGGCGAGTCACAAGCACAAGCAAAGGAGCAGGGTTAGCAGATCCAAAGTGTTAAGATGACGTTTTCTGATTGTGTACTTTAAGACAAAGTTTCAAAATTGGCCATCTGATCTGTGGCCTAATACCACTGTTAGCACACATGCAAATAATAAATCTGAGTGTTTTGTAACTGCACTTTCAGAGATCAAGCTTTTGTGTATCAGTGCATTCTACGTAGACATGCAAATTAGGCCTTACAATTTGGTCTTTGCAAAGAAAGGCGTTCTGACGAGCAATAGAAACAAAGATGTCACCCAATCGAGTGCCTTCCACGCCAGGCACAGAGACAGTAAACTCTGCCAGGACATCCTGGATAGATCTCTTCCAACACTGCTGATGAAATGCCACAGTAATTAGTGATGGCGTATCTGTTAGACTCGCTTTTAATCAACTCAATATACAACTTGGCTTCATTTATTTACAAAGAATGCGGAGTAATACAAGTTCAAAGACTCGACAAACATCTAAGCATTTTGCCACAGTTTCCAGCTACGTTCGTGATGTCCAAAAATATCAAGTTTCTTTGACAACCTCTAAGTTTTGTTCTTTAAACTGAATTAAATTTCACTGATGACTGTTCTCTTAGATTTCTTCTCTCACGGGCACAGAGGAAGCATGGTGGGTTTTCTTCCAAATAACTTGTTCGGGGCTACCAGAAATAATCTCTTTTCCTAAAGGCATTTAATCTTGGGCAAAAGGGGGGAAAGAAAAAGCTGGGATGTGCTAACACAGCCAGGCTTGAATGTCGGATCAAGCCTGCTTTCAAGGCATCTAGGAATATTACACAGCTAAGAAAAAAAGAAGATAAATACAGGGCAAAACTATTTATTTCTGGAGATCGAGGGGAAACAATTACTTTCGATATACACTTTTATCAAGCAGCAAAGTATACAAATACCAAAATAATAATTATAAAAAGCAAACAAAGTAATTATCAACAGAAAACTCATCCCTAATAGAACATTCTTACGCTTTGGGAAAAAAGCTGTATACACTGAATATTGACTCCGAGGTGAGTGCATCCAGAAAATGCCAGTGTTCTGAGGACAAAGTAATACTGGCTGTGCATAACAGGCAATTAGGGGAAAATACCACAGCTGTATTTCATTCATTATTAAATAGTAAATTAGCAATGAAATACCAGATTCTGTACGAAGGGGAAGTAAGACCCTTGCACGTTGTCCTAAGCGTGTATCGCTGCAGGGGTGATTGATGCCAGACAACACCAGAGCACGTCACAGATTAATACCTTGCCAAAGGCAGAGGGGTGTGGGAATCGTGCCAGCCACTGAACACAGATATTATTCCCTGCTTTGGTACATACATGCAACTATAGCATTTCAACTTCATTTAAAGAAAAACAAAAAAAAAGGCTCACCAGACCTACTGTTGTGTATTTATGCTGCTTGTTAACAGGGTCCGTGCTGCAGCTGCATAATTGCCTAAAGCCATCACTTCCAAAGGAAACCAGGCAGTTTTACTCTTTGCTTCCTTTCTTCCTTTACCTCAGCAGAAACCTTGCATTTACTTATTCCCAGTGGGAGGAAAAACTGCTGCCAGCAACTCCGATGGGACTGAGCTGATTAACTGATTAGCATCCTAAAGTAGAAGGTTAGAAAGCGAATTTTCTATTATGGAGCAATTGCCATTGGAAAGTAATCTTGTTTATTAACTGCCTTTTTATCTTCTCTGGAGGGTTCCCTGACACAAGATAATGGAATTTGCTCACTCTTTAGTGTTTAAAACTATAATCATATCCAGAAAAGCAAGCATTTACTGTGTCATTAAACCAAGGTAGGGAGGACTGACTTGCAGAGTTCTCGATGCCTTACAAAGCTTTTTATCATTTCAATTAACATTGCCAAATGTTCTGGCTTATATTGCAGGCATAAATGAAGTTTTACAGGCTTTCTAGGTGTGTTTATATCCTAATTAATTTTAGCTCCTGAGATTAGTTGCAGGACTGAGACTACACACAGAAAGAACAGGAATAGCTGATAAAGGGCAGGGCCGTGAAAAGCAATTTAGTTGCCATATACCCAGGGAAAGGCGCTCAAAGGTATTCGCAATATAGTGCCTGCACAACTTGTCTGCCTGCTAACTTCCTCATTTCTTACATGTCAATTTAAAACTTCTGTTGCTCCTTCTCCCTGTCCTCTGACGAAGAAAAAAATGACCCTCACAAAACCATGTTTCTGTTTCCTTATTCCCTGAGACAAGTGAATGACGCTGCACCAAAGATGCCTCTTCCCAGCGCCAAGTTCATCCACTTTGCCCAGGCAGAAAATCAGAATCCCTCTGAGCAGGATTTAGGGCGTTTGCTCGTTTGTTCATCGCTCTGCCTCTGCATGGGAAGATTTATCACTGGGCTGAATCAAGAGCACATTCAGAGCACTTGAATTTCCTTACCAGGAAAACGACTGCCTCCCTCGGATATTTCCAACCTCTACTCCAGGCTTTCTCTCTCCTTCTGCCTTCTCCACAGAGGAAAGGAGATCCTTTCTTTCTGGATACCTCAGGAGATCCAGGAAAACGTCATGCTCCCGCAGTGCCCCTGTGCACCACGTGCACGTGGATGCCAGTCCAATCCAGGGGAAGATGGATTGATCGGAACAGACTGGCAGGGCCCAGTCTCAGGCTGCGAATCACAACAATATTCTCAAGTCGGGCGTTATTACTTGCCATTTGTTGCTTATTGATTACCTGTCAAGAGTCTTGGTTTTTAAAACAAGGCAGCTGCGCTGGTCTTTTTTAAAGAAGTTTATAAAAGCGAATATCTAACAGCAAAGGCCATAAGTGATGGGGCGCTGCTCTGTGCTAAAATCTCTGCCCACAAGGACCTTCTAAAATGGAGCACTAATTTATTTTTCCAAATCAAACACTCATGTTTTTCCGGAAAGTCTTTTCCTACTCAGAATCACTAACTTTTCACACAAAAAGAATTAATTTTTGTTTCTGTTGGAGAAAAATTTTTATAGATATTCTGCTCTCCTTCAATGCATAATAGCACAAAAGAAATTTAAAAAAAAATTAGGTGAAAGCTAAAAGTCCAAAATAATTTCCATTAAGACAATAAAAGCCTTTCCATTCATTAAAAGCCAAAATTGCATCTTACAATTACAATTCTAATGACATAAAATTAGGTTTAAAACATCCTTGGAAAAATTCTGAACATTTTGAAAATTTTAAAATACCCATTTCAGCTGTATTGAGAGATTAATATAAAATTTTCTTTCACATATAGATGTGTTAACAGCTTGCCACTCTTAGGATTAACATTTCCTTTTAATAATGCCTCATTTACAGTTCTCATAACCAGCTGAAGACTCAGGAACTCACCTCAACTGTTTATTCCGGAGCAGAGAGTGTCACTCCCCAGCTTTTACTATGGGACACCACAACAAAAGACACACAAAGCAGATTAAGCCAAAAGCTCTGCTCTCCCTGTTCGCTTTGCTGTAATTAAAATAAGTTAGCAAATTTGCAGCAAAGAGCAGATATTGACAGAAGGCCCAAAGCTCCCTGTGTTGTGTGTACTGAAGGAATGATAGTATCCTAATTCCACAGACTTTTCAGCAACAGGCAAATACTGTTACTACAAAATTGCTGTTTTCTGTCTCTGCCTCCCCAAGCTGGGAAATCAGCCCCAGGGTTTGAATGTGGAAAGCACTAAAGTCAGGAATGATATGGACTAGGGGTTTTTTTGCTGAAATAAGAAATGTTAATTTCGAATTAAAAGATAGTAGGTTGGATGTTCTGTCACAAAAGAGTAGATTTTTGATGGATCTAGTGCTCTAGAACAGTTGCTCTTACATTTGCTCTAATTTGTTGATAATTAGGAGCACATTTACAAAGCAATACCCCTAAAAACATATTCAGTAAGAGATCTAGGTCAACCCTCATCAAGAGGGGTGTTTTGCTGTATTGAGAGAGGTATTTTCTCTACATCTTTCCAATATGCACACCAGCAATAAATACCATCATTGGTTAACCAGACAGAGAATATCTGAAACGTGAATAGAGCACGTGGCTGTACAGCTGTATAATGCCAGAGTTAGTACAGGTAATAAAGGAGTGATTGTTCACTATTTCTTGTGGTAACATGGAAGAACATAAAGATCTGTCAAGAAATAATCAGAATAAGCCACTTTGGATAAGAGAAGCAATTGTTTCTCATTTACAAGCTTCTGTAACTTACTGGCTATGTAGGGACTTCAGATAGGAAACGTCAGATTTATCAAGACAAGATGACATCAGTGCTCCTTCCCATGGAATTTAATAAAGAAACTTCAGTATAAATCAACACAGAAAATGCTATCTTAATTATTAAAGCCACCTCGCATATAAATATTCTGTTTCTGACATGTTATTTGTCATTTCCTCCAACTCTGGAAATCAATAAAGGGGCTCAGAAGCAGCCGCAGACTGCGGAAGGGGCTCCCTCCTACCCACCTGGAAGGATTTATTTGGGACAAAGGAAAACAAGATGTTGGCACCGGGCCTAACTTATGAATGAACTACAGCACAGAAGATGCTGGTATTTATTATCTAACCTTTTGGGGAGTTTGCTTTTAAGGATACATAAATATCCTAAGGTCTGCCTGCCAGATCCTGTAACAACATCAAAGCAAATGTGGCAGGTTGGATGTTGCTTGATTTAATTTAAGGCACTGACCATCACACGAGGTTTTTGTCTCTTAACCCTTAAACAAATGTTGGGAAACCAGCGAGAACTAGAAGTGATTTGAGATATTTTTCACCGGAACAGCAAAGCTAGGAGAGATTCATTGTAATTTACGTATAAAACAAAGGTGATGGAGAAGCAGGCACAGGCTGCCTCTAATGACTTCACAGGGGCTGTGCAGAAACCTAAATGAGTGTATTTAGCTCTGCCATAGCATGCAAGGGAAACAACGTATTAGTTTATCAGTATTTTTAAACACTTGGGCTTTACTCAGTGCAAATTAGACCTAAGAAGAGATTTCCTTCTACTAAGTGAACTTACTGTGTGGCAGATGACGGAGGACCTTCTCAGGGAATGCAAGACATAAGTCAATACTCCTTTGTTTAAAACCAGGTTCGAAAAAAGTTTAGACACCCAAAAAATAATCCTTATTAAGAAAAAAAAAAAAAAAGGCAAGCAAATTA
>VYZQ01013150.1:46599-109664 GCA_013400655.1 Mystacornis crossleyi | reverse complement strand
TAAGGAAGAAAACCAAAAAAATAATCCTTATTAAGGAAAAAAAAAAAAAAGGCAAGCAAATTAACCTGAAAGAAAATGGAAAGTGATTCAGAAAAATTAGAATGACAACAATGAACTCAACAGTGATGCAGTTATTGTTTCACACTCCAAATGCCTTTGGAAAATTTTCAGTTGAATGTCTATTTTTTGTAATTACCATTTCACTCTGAAAACCTACTGACCGCTCCACAGTTCTCTGCATTTTTTTGGCCTGGTACGCTACAGGTAATTCGGTTCACTTTGCAAATCCAACCCTGTCTCCCCCGAATAAAATGAAAGCCTCCATTCCACGGGCAAAAGATGATGCTCTTCACAGTTATAAAACATTTGCAGGAGCTACAGCGTGATTTAACATTTTAACGGGCAGTGAATGGTGGATATGTAAACATCCATCCTACCCTTTCTTCCATATATTGTGCAGGTAGCACAATTAAGTGTCATGTATCAAACATATAAAGGGGAAGTTTTCTCTCTCTGCATGTACCAGAATCAACAGTTAAGCTACGCGTGGCTTTTTTCAGGTTAGAGCGTTTCACTGTACTTTTCCTCAATATGTACTTCGGGGTTTTTGGTTGGCTTTTTTATAATGGTAACGTACTGACACTTGATTAAAAACAAACAAAACTGATCAGCCAAAAGCTCCTCTGTAATCCCAAATGCAATTCTCACCAGTTTGCTTTCCTGATAGCGAGAGAGGCTCTTGGTATCTGCCATCTGCTTTCAGAAAAAACCTGCCCTCCTAATTCCCCCATACGTGGCATTTTTATTGTTTGTGCTTTTCTCTTAAGGAAAAGCTGAGATATCTGAAAGTTTCTAATTGGATTAGAAATTTGCTTTTAAGTGCTATGAGGTTTCCTCCTGCTTTCCCAGCAACAGCTTTGACACTTAAGTTTTAAGAACTGCCGGGGATTACAAGGACAGCCACTCTGCATAACAACACCGATCAACAGGCAGCGCTTATTTCTGCCACTCAAAGCAAGCCAAGTTTTATTTCTATGAACTCGAGAAATTTCCTAAATATCAGCATCCCTCTCTGTGTAATGTGGTCGTCTATCCTGCCATATTGACTCCAGCTGCTGCAGGAATAATTCACTTACCTCCTTTCTCTATTTCAGCAGGGCAGGTAAGTTCCTTGAAAGCAAAGCAGTGCCAAGGATGGTGCTGCTGCCCTTCCCGCTGACCAGGCTGTTCCCAGCACTGCACAGTGGCACGGCTCACTGCCAGCTGCTCAGTGCTCGGAGGAAAGCACCCAAGCTCCACACAAAACTCTCGACTGAAACTCCAGACCGGCTTCATCTTAGCAGCAAATTGTTTATATTGTTGCCTCTCCCCACTCTTGCAAACCAAATAGTTCAATTCGCTGCAGAGAGAGGCCACAAATTAATTGATCCTTCCCAAGAGTTCATTTCTATCAATGGCAAGCTATTAGGCCAGGCCTTGGCAGCGAGTGAAAGGAGGCACACATGAGTGCTGTGCCATTAGTATGCTCCCTCAGTACAGTGGAAATGTCATGGGAGTCTGGAAAAGAGGCTGCAAAAACCCATGAGTGACATTTCTGACATAAGGAAACAAAGGAAACGGCTCCTTTACCTGAAAGTCAAAACTTTCCAGGTGAACTCAGGCTTAGAGAGAGAGAAGAATGAAGGGCAAAAGCCAGGGTGGAAAATGCCAGCTGTGCCTCTCTTCTACCAACCTGGACTGAATGTCCTACTCAGGAAGTTACACTAAAATTCCTGTCGGAAGTTGACTGTTCCAATTACTACTGTAAGAACTTAGCCTACCTAACTAAACAGTGCATGAGTACCATCTAGGAATAAATATTTAAGCAAAATGCAAACCACACACCAAAATGAATTTCTGAATCAAATACTGAGGACAGAAGTCCTACTAAGTAGAAATCCATTATTTGTTGACATTTGTCTTGATTACCTGCCTTCAAACACATTGAATCCCACAGCCAGGATTCTCATTTCTTGGGGAAATGTTTGAGTCCTATACCCACAACCTGCCAGAGCATAAAATCAGGCCAGTTTTCCTCTGATTTGCTACAGTTCATACTGTGACAGTGGGACTTCAGGACAGATCTTATTCTCAAAAGACAACTTTTATCTTATTGCCCTTTCCCCTTCCTGTAGTGTGACTGATGAAGCAAAATGAGAAATCCAAGCCAAAGTATCAATCAAAAACTTAAGAAAGAAAACGTCCTGTTTAAATGCCTCTTTGGCAACCACAGTTAGAAACCTGTGCATTTTTCTTGTTCTTTGCAAACATTAAATCACAGAAGAGTTCTTAGAGCTTGCTGCTTCCTAGACAGATACTCTGCATTCAGTGAGTGCCAGTTTTGCTTCTAAGTAAGCTGTGAAAGTATATGAAGCCGGGCTCAGAAAAATGTATTTCCACATGCTTATTAATTTCTTGAATCTAAAATCAAATATCACCTTGTTTTTGTATCTGAAATACACCTCTACCATCATAAAGCCGCTTGAGAACGACGAGGAGCTTTTTCCCAGCCACCGCAGTCTGGCATCCGATGATCCCTGCAAGTTGCACGTTTAATTAGTCTGAGAAACTCATTAAGGTATCTGGAATATTAAGATGATAGCATTGTTCAACGAGCACTGTGCACAATCTAATATGGCAGATGGCACAGGCTGCTGGCACCTGGGCTGCTTTGCCATCGTGCTGACAGATACAAACAGTCAGCAGTATAATTGTAAGATACATAATCATAAAGCAGGGTCTCAAAATAAAATACCCATCAAATCTCCTGCTTTCTGGATGCTTGTTTGTTCATAAAGAGGCCTTTTGTATTCAATCACCGGGTTTGAAACACGAGATGCACAGGTTGAGGTTCTGTTGTTATTTCTTTAAATGCCACTTAGGATTTTATGCCCCGCTCCACCGAGGAGCCGAGTGCATTTCGCCTCCCGTGGAAGCGACAACGCGCCGCTATCGGGGTCAGGAGAAACTTTATTCCTCCTCACCTGAATGCTCAGATGACATATTCACTTTTGCTCCTCATTAGTCCAGACTCAGAGAGCACTTCCAACGCTCCAGGGGAGCTGATTAAAAATGGACAAGCTTTACGATGCCACAGCTTGCGACTGCTTTTACCTCCGCTGATAACACTGATGTGATGGGAACTCTTTTTCCTCTCCAGCAAATTGCAAGGTATTTTTAGGGTTTGGCGAGATACGCATAGCCCAGACAATCCAAAGTTAATTAGCAAATCTTCAGGCGCATGGTGTGCCCGAAATCCTATCGAGCGCCGAGAAAAATGTCATTTAAGGTGTTTGTGGGGAAATGGTGTTGTGTTTGCACGCCTGGGCAGCAATGGCAGACAACAGCATAGCATCAGTTCGCAGGGGAGAGGAGAGGAGAATGGGTGTATTTGTGTCACAACAAGCTTCGAAAAAGAACCTCTACCATTAAGCATCTCTCTAATACCTAATCCCTTCCCCGTCAAAATTTTTTAAATTTCCTCATTAAATCTCCTCAGAATTTCCAAAAGCCCCCACTTCCTTTTGATTTGCTGTCAGTTAAAGTAACAAGAAAAATAATTCAGGGCTGCATCAGTTGGCAGGACCCGGTCAGATCTCACACGCTGGTTTGTTGCAGAACCTGATGAAGTGTCTTTCCAAAGAGGGAGGACAAACTGGTCTCAGATTCCTGGGATATATTTTCTATCATCCAGGCTGCTACTGAAGAGATGAAATAGAGCATTATTCTCACAGAGAACTAGTGTAGTAAAATGTTTCTCCCCTGCACCACTAGTCTTATCTAGTGAAATGATGATTTGTAGTTGAACTTTTAGAACCTATTCACATAATTTTCCAAGAAATTGTTCCAGAAGCTTGGATTGCTGCAGGTAGCGTTGTCAGAAAGTGAACTGCAGGCTTTCGTGCTGCAGTGGTTGGGGGTTATTTTTCATTATTGAAATCAGCCTGGACGCCTTCCACTGATCAATGCAGGAAATTAATTTCTTGTATTTCCTGGCATAAATATGTCTCATCAGCACTGACTTTTTGTACCACAGCCCCAAAAGGCCAAAGCATGCCAACCCGTGCACGATGACAGATTTGCAAGGATTGGCAGGCAGTTGGGATCGTGTTTGAGAAAGCTGCATTTTCACAAAACTGTCAGCGTATATATATACACGTGTGTGCAGATACATATATTTATTAATTTGTGCTGGCATCACCTCTAGTGGTGTTAACGCCACACGTTCTATTTCCTCAGCTGCATCTTTCACCCTCCGGTCAGAGGTTGGGCTCACCAGATGACAACTTGTCTGTTATTAAGTGTTCCTTTCCACCAAAACACACCTTCCCTGCCCTCTGTGCCAGACACTGTCCTGCAGTGAGGAATGCTCTTACAGAGGACACGCTGATATACTTGGGACAAAAATAATGGGGTGTTTTTCTTCCCTGAGAAGAAACCGAACAGCTCACAGCACAGCACAACAGTTTCTAAGCTTAAAAAACAAAATGCTGTTAAAAACTAGAGTTATATGATATTTTTATCTCCTGTTACTGCAGTACCTATTTATTAAGAGCCCACAGGGCTGGTCCCCTCAGTTAACTTAAGGATACAGAGGCAATGCTAACCTTGGGAGATACTCTGTTAGTCGAGCAGAAGTATCCATACCCTATGGGAAGATGTTTTAAACACAGAAGAATTAAGTAGCGACATACAAAATTAGTACAGAGCATAACCTGTTTTGTCAGTTCCGAGCAGATCTTTGGAAACATAACGATAAAATTCAGTGAGTTTGAGGCTTGGTCTCTTAGAGTAAATCCCTTAATTAAGGCAAAGAAAATCAACTGGCCACATGCTTGAAAAATGTCCTGTGTCTTCTATCACACGTCTGAGGCTGGTCCAGAGTTTTTTCCCCCTCCAGGACAAGTCTTAGTACCCTTTGGCTTGACAAGCTTTCCTCGTGAACTCTCCCCACCATAAAGCATTGGTTTTTTGATCAGATGTACAAAGGGAAAGAGAGAGAGGGCAGTTGCCAAGAGACTAAGTGCAAGCAGGAAACCCTGAGCTCTCCCCAGACACAGGTTCATATTAATCTTTCTGCCCAGGGGGAAAGGAGAGAACCTGAAAGGCTGCAGAAGAGCAAAGTGTATGAAGAAAAGAAACAGTCTGTTTCTTCTCCAGAACCAAAATAAAGGAATTCACAATTATCAATGCTCTTTTGAGCATAGTTTCAATACATATGCTCCAGTCAGATTAGGCTGTTTCTTAGCACAAATTTGTGCTGCTTTCCTTGGTACAACCGAACAGAGATGAGATCTGTTTCCTGCGAGGGTGGATCTGCCAGGTGTAATGCAAAACACGTTATCTCCTCAGAAAGCCGTGTCCTTCTAATGTGACACGGTGGAAAACACAGACTGGGGAGGAAAAGCGGGCTTGAGAAAGGTGGTTCTTCTAAAACAAACCAACCAAAAAATAAAGGACAAGCAACTGCCTAGATCCGTGTTTCTCAGCTGCACACACGCATGTTGGAAAAAAATCAGTGGTGGACAGAAAGACTTGATGGAATGCATAGAAAAACCTGCCCTGAAAGAAGGAAAAACTTACAGGGTTTCAGTTTTGATAAACATCAAAGGAAATAAAACCGTGAAAGACCAGATAACTCACCCCAGTCCGAGCTATACATTCTCCATTCGTAAGATGTGCAGCTGTGTTCATTCTCACATGTACATTCCATCCTGACTCAGGACTATTCTGTAAGGCCTCAATTTAAAAGCTGCATATCCATTTAAGAGGAACTTCGAGGAGGAAAATTTCCAATTCAAAATGATTTTATTTTGGGGTACCATTTGCCCTGTAACGGTTAAATCCTTAAAAATAAGAAATTATAAGTGGGTACCATACTAATGTGGAATTTTCCTTGTGAGAGCTGCTGTAATTACGAGCTGTCCTTCCCACAGAGCTGATTGCAGAGGATGATGTTAGACACATGCTTGAGCTGAGGGCAAAGCCCAGCAGTATGCTATTAGCTCCCTCCTCTGCCACATTACTTCTCCGTATATATTTCCATTTAAAACTGCATTTTTATTCCAGGTTGGTGCAGTGGACAATCAATCCCCAGGCATTTGGGAAGGATCTCAATTTGACAGCAGGACGTACGCTGATACTAGTTTTCAGAATGTGAATGCTCTCTGGATAGCCAATTCCACTCTCAGCACTTCAGTAGGAGACTTAGGAAAATAAGATTATATTGGAACTCAGCCTGGCAGGAAGCTTCCAGCACTGTATTTTGGCCTTTTTCCCTGGTCTTACCAATCTCTTGCCACCTGTACGGGGGACATGACTCTGGCGATTACTGGAATCTGTCGGTAGCAGTTACAAGAGTTACCAATTTTGCACCTTAAGGACAGAAAACTCTAACAGACATGATTTCCTTTTCCAAGGAATTCTGGTTTTGTGGGCGTACTGTCTTTTTCAGCGCCTGCTTTTAAAACTACCAGAGCCTGAAGTAGAACTTTTCATATATTACACTTTCAAGGTTACCACCAGCAGTGCTCCAGGCATCATCAATGTTCATCACTTGGTACTTCGATTTTCTGATTAGGGAAGCATTGACAGGGCAATAAGACAGCTAAATACCAGGGAAATCATTAATCAGGAATCCAAAGTATTGTCAGATCTGGCTTCTGTCTTAGATCGTTACATTCCTGCCCTCCTCCTTTCCCAATCCCCTGCCTCTGAATAAGGCTTTACCTACCACTGCTGGAACCACACACCCCGTGCAGCCGAGGAGGGCTTATCTCTTTTGAGGCCATACATGTGAGCCAAAGTAAATTACACAGTTCATTTACCATTTATTTACTTGTTAAGTGACTCAGTCCAATCCTTTCACATTTTAATTTTCATCAGTGATGCAGTGTCTGGCTATTCTTTATGTTCAGAGAGTTTTTCTATCGAGTCACAGAACTACAGAGTGAGCAATGCTGAGCTCCTCGATCCACTTTTCCTGTGTGATTCACCCCCATCCTGACGCCATCCCCGTATCCGGATTGCCACCGTAAATTAACACGTGTAAGCACCATGTGTTTACTCCTGAGGAAGCAAGGGGGGGAGAAGACTGAAAACAGCCCCACTTTAAAACGCTCAGAGTACAAACTTATTTCCTGTGTGACTTCAAATCATCCAAAATCATGGTTTGGCCGTTTAAAACATGCTGTGCTTTTACTGACTGAAGGCATCAGTAATTCCTTTTTCACTTTGCTCAGATTTAAGGACTTAGTTGTTACATCAATACTTTTTTTGTTTCTGCTTTATTCTTAGATGCAGAACATTAATAGCTCATTAACAAACTGTAAACATCCACTGTGACAAAATCTAAGTAATTCATATACGGCTAGATCATAAAGTGGGATGTAACCAGATTTTGGGGAGGTGTGGGAAGGTGGGCGAGAGCTTTTCCCAACCTGTAAAGAACAGATGAGTGTGTGCTGTATATGAAGTCAAGCTGCAAATCTTAGTGAGGTTTATTATTAGCAAAAGGACTGGATTTATTTTTTGACAAATCATGGTGGGGAGAAAAAGCAAGAGAACTAAAGGGATACAGCCTGAGATTCAGACACTGTATTTTATTTAAGAACTGTGTGAATCTGAAAGCCAAACTCGATATTCTTCCAGGGCAAGCTCTCCAATCTTTCATAGCCAGCCACAGACACACATATTAGAGCCTAAAACCAGGATGTCTTCTCATGACTTCTTCAGCCAGCTTTTCACTCAAATGCCTCAGAAATCTGGGCCTGTCTCTGATGCACCACAGAAACACACTCCAATTCCCAAAAAGGATCCTAACTTTCGTGACATGGAAGAGAATAGAGTAGGGAGTACAGCAGCGCTGGCTAGAGGCAATACAGAGCCTGTTTAACCCTGCAGTTAGACCCCATTTGTAAGAGGCTGTTGAGGGAATGGCAGACATGAGCAAAGGGGGAAGATTACTCCTGTTTCACTCTTGCTTTTGAAAAGTAGCTTAAAACTCTCCCCTGTATAATTTCTTAATTGTGCAGTGTCACCCTTTCCCTTAAAATAAGAACTGGGGAAAAAAAAAGACAAAAAGCCAGCTTTTGGTTAAGGTTTACTTGCCATGCTTGAGGATGTCTCTAGAAGTGAAATAAGACCTAAGTAAATGCAGCAACAACAGCAAAAATTCTGCTACTGCTCACATCCTTCACTAGTTCCTGGGAGACAGAGCTGCCCGAACATCTTAAGCTTACAAACTTGATGTACACGGAGGGACTCGAAGGGAACAATCCCTGCTGACTGGTGTACAAATGCTCAGAAGTTCAGCAGTGCTCACAGCTCACAGCAATCCTCTGCCCCGGTGAGCTTCTCCGAGCCTCTCTAAACACTCACAATAAAAAAGAAATTGTAAAACGCACAGCTTCAGATTTGGAGAGTACCCTGTTATCCGGCAACATATGCATAATGTAACAACTGATGAATGAGGTCCTGCTTCACTGAGAACAGCTCATCTTCACAAGAAACACTCCAGTCTCAATGAAATCCTTAAAAAAAAAAAAAAAAAGGAAACCTTTTCTTGATATGGCCAGGGAGCCCTTTCTGTGGAAAAGGACACAGAGAAACAAGAGATGGCATGAGAGAGCAGACAGTCTGGTGATACAAGTAACCCTGGGAGATATGGGAGATATGGGAGATGGGGTGTTTCAGCTGCTTCTTTCTCCTGAACCACAACGGGGCATCCTGGCAAGAACCTTGAGCACCAGCACCCTTCTCTCTCTCCCCTTTGCTTACTTTATACCCTGTTAACAGAAGGTTAAAAATATACAGTTTCATCACTGCAACTTCTGCCTGCTTTTGCAAACCACTATTGCAGTATCCTTCTCTGAAGCTCCATGTTTATAAACCCTGTTGATTTTCTTTTTTAATTTACTGAGTAAAATTCCTTTCCCTGCTACAATCCATAGCTGTTAAGAGAAGTGAGGGTAGACGTGTGAAAAGCCCATTTTGTGTTGTCTTTGCTAACAAACTCTTTCACAACTATTCTACTTCAACTAAGAACTCTCTACTGGTTTGGATTTTTATTATTTTAAAGGATGCTTATTCTTAAGTGAAAATCAATTATTTATGTATGAGCCCTCAGAAGAACAGCACTAAGTCAATTCACATTACTTAACCCCAACACGTGCAATTTGAACACTTCAATATTCATACTGGCTATTAAGAACTCACAGGATTTCTACCACTTTACACTGGCACAGTAGTCAAGATGCTTTAACACATTTTTATCTGGTAATCTCGTGGCTTCAGAATTAAAATTACATCCCCAGTAAAATGTGTAACAAGACACGTCAATGTTTTAGTTTTGAGGCGTATTTCCCATGGAGCTGAATATTCTATTTTTCCACAGGGATAATGTTTCACAGCTATCAAGAAAAATGTTTGTTGTGAGCACTATGGTGTATGAACTGTCATAATATCCATTCTTGTTCCCCTGTTCGCGCCTAAGCCTTTTCTTGTACTTCTTAGTCACAACACGATTTGCAGATTTCAGGATGCTCCACTTCGCAGCACACACCAATTTTTCCATGTCCCAGCTCCTGACTGTTTCCTGATATGACTGTTCCCTCTTGCCTTCTCCGGGAGAGGGAGAGGAGTGTCTGTCTTGCAAGCAGCGTGAGCACGTTCCGTTTGAGCTGCATCACGCGCACGGAAGTCCTGTTAACACCAAGCAGAGAACCAACACAAATACTACTTGAATTTCAGCTAAATACCCTGCATAGATGGTGTGTAGTCCCAAAAGGTGACTTCTCTCTCCTGCAATAAAGTTAACAGGGCTGATGTCTGATTTTTCTCTCATTTGCTCCTCAGCAGCTAGGAGCTCCTTGTTTCTTTCTGCACAAATCTCACCAGTGCAGGACACCTTCATCTTTGTTTGGGCACACTTGTGCTTCACCTTCATCCTTATGTGGGGTAACTTGTGCTTATGCATAGTTGGCGGTATTTTCAGCTTTTTGAGCAGGCACAAGAGTTTAGTCCTTTCCTGCCCAACAGCATTTGCCACATTTAAACTACACATCGCAGGAGGTGGAGGAGAAAAAAAAAACACATCAAGATCTATAGGAGGGAAGCAAAGTTTACAACTGCGCATCAGATGCCTCTTCCCCACTGCTCTGGCCAACACGAGCAGCAGGTTCTTGGCACTGAGCTGTGCAGGTAAGGCGCAGGTGAGGCACCTGTGCTGGGCAGTGCCAGCTGCTGCGGGCTGGAGGTCAGCTCTGTGCCCAGAGCACGTCCCCCAGCGGGCTGCCTTCAGCTCCTGCCCATCAGACACTGCCCTGCTCTTCCCTCCTCCTGTTTTTGCGGGGCTCATCTCCTGCTGGTGTGAGGCAGGCACTGCGTGCTCCCTGGCTTTGTGGAGCCCTCAGTACTGCCTCTCATTCTCTCGGTATCGGCTCCGGGATGACAGCTCCAGGGCAGCTACAGCGCTCAGGAAGCAGAGAGGCAGATGGTATTTGAAGTCGGGAGTTACGGCAGGACGACAGCTAAAGCCATTTCCCTAAACAGCCAGCAGAACAGATTTCATCAGAGGTAAAAGATTTCCGAGTTTAAGAGATTTAGCAGAACTCAAAAGCAAGTCCGTAGGACAGATAAGAAGCTGCTAGGAGACATGAAATAAATTTAGATAATTCCCTTTCACCTACCAGGAGGAAGAAAACTATAAAAAGAAAATACTGCATAGCTTTAAAAGGCATTGTTAGGTTATATAATGGTTGACCATCAGGCGTTTTCACATCTTATCCTCGACAAAGCACACAATCTTTTTTCACAATTGCTGGCCCTTGATAACCGTGCCATTGTCTGCACCAGACCCCATCTCCCTTTTGCTGAACTCAGAGCTATTTGCTCACTCGGATCCAGAGAGTCCAAACACATTTATCTTTCGGGCGGTCTGTTTAGCATAAATGATTTAAAATATACTACGTAATTCTAGTCTGTACTGCTTAGTTGCTCACTGTTACACCAGATGGAGGGCCCCAAACACCAAAGCTCGTCTCCTGCCTTGTCGGCTTCCCTTTGATTTTATCTGCACCCATGCATTTCCCCTATTACAGGTTCAGAAGACAATGCCCACAGCAACACCACTGTTGTATCACTATGCACGTTCACAATAATTCTCTCTCACTAACTGTAGTTTCCCCATAAACCACCGACATACAAATCACATTGGGGTATTCAGAATTCTTCTGCCAAAACCGCGATGTTTTCCATAGGTTGGGTTCTTAACTACAGGAGGTTAACTGCACAGCCATCTTGCCAGCCCTTCTCAGCTTCTGGACAGTAACAAATAGGGATTTTTTCTAATCTTGTTATGAAGCGTAGGGTCATAAAACCTATGATTGTATTGCTGTGAAAACGCACCACGGGCCTGAGGCACTAATCCACTCCATGCATTAGATTAGGTTTCCCTTCTGCAATTACTCATTTGCACTTTTAACACTGCTCGAAGAGCAGGGCCCTCAGAGCCATTGTTAATTGGTCATGTTTAGGGTTTCCTTCTTGCTGACACTTGAATCACTCTTGCTGTCATAATGGCAGCACAGAGAAAATGTCCATTACCTTCGTTTATAGGGAAACATTACTTTTCTGAGACTAGAAACCACTGACATTCAAGCCCAGTAAACAGCTTTCGTTTAGACAAAAGAAATAGTAACACAAGTGCTGTATTATATAAGTGTCAGTAGCTGAGGCTTATTTTGGTAGAAAATTTAGAGAGAAGGAGGCAAGGAAGACAGCAAAGTCCTACTGGATGCCAAACAAACAGGACAACAAAGTGACTTCCAAATTTTCCTTACTGCTCTAGTTAAAACAATACAGATTAAAGCTCCTCTCCAGAGGAAGGGATTTAAAAATCCTGTGCTAAAAATTCAAATGAAAGTCAGAGATGGTCTTGATGTAACTACGAGAGTGATAGAGAACAAGTTACAAAACAAAATTAACATAAGTGAGTAACAAACAAAATGTTCCAGTAAAGTCCAAATCCAGAAGATTTGTTTACAGGGAATAGCCACCTCCCTGAAACAGCTCAGGGAAAAGAAAAGAATCAGTTCTAGAAAGGACAGATCAGGTACCAAGGCAGCATTAGGCAGCCTCCAAGAGTTTGGAGCAGTTGGCTATTTTATACAGGAACTGTAAAATGGATGTCACATGCAGTGATAGTCATCCTACGCTAGCTGGAGATAATTTAGTATCAGGATCATCCCTGAGAAGCCATACAGTCAAGTATTAGAGGGAAAGTCAACCACGCCGGTGTTTAAAAGGAAGTGTTTTAAAAGCAGTTTGAAGAACCAAAATTAATAGTCAAAATGCTGCATGAGCACACTGCTCTCAGCACCTCAGTTCTAGAAAGACATCAGCCGGTTTAGAAGGATCCAAACAAGACAAAAATCAAATATTATTTCAGAGCTAATGACTTACACAGGGGATTAATAAAGGCAATGAAGAGCGAGAATAATGCTGCTGCTCAGGCGGAGTTGAACCATATAAAGAGACGACCAAGACAATGTGCCAAGGGAAACAAGGGCTGTACACCACAGCAACGGCCTGACAGCAGGCGAAAGAAAAATGTAAGCACAGCATCAGGAAAAACTGCATCAAAGAGTTTCACAGAGGGAAATTTGAAAGTTTTGTCACTTCAATCACTTAGAAATGGTCTGAAGAAAGCATATCCAGCTGGAAGAACGCCAGTGGCACAGATGGACACAGAGCACGCCTTGATGGAGTCCTGTCCATTCAGGGTCCTCAGCCAACAGGAAAACCAGCACAGCAGCTAAATGGGAATTGCCCAGCCTGGACTTTCTTTTTTCGGTCAAGTTTGAGATGCTCCTTAGCAGAATAATAGGGGGAGAGAAGAGTAAAGCTCAACTTCGCAATGATAGAGTTCCTGCAGCTTTAGATAAAATTAAACAGAAATATAGAAATCGTCCTTATAAACTTTTAAATGAAATCTCAAATTTGGGATTAAGACATACTAAGCTTTTCCCCAATTTTCTGCTAAAGGAGATCTTTTCAAGCTCGGGCATGTCAAAATGGAGCTATCTGCCTCTATCACAAACTAATTTGAGCCAGCATTTTCAGCTCTGTCTAGCACAGAGATTAGATAGCCCAGGCAATTTTTTATAGCAGTCCCAAGCTGGAGTGGTCCGATTGCTCTTGGGGAGATTTATGGAAAGTCATTACTGATTAGTATTACTGATTGACAACGATTAGTACTCCTGGAAAGATAAGTCTTATTCTACACTACATGGTTACAGAATATCAATTACAGGCAGGGAATGGGTGGTTTTACACATTTTCTCGCTCATTTCTAGAGGGAGGAGTGAAGCCACATCATTCACCACAAGCACCTGGAAAAGCTGAAAGGAACATTTTGCAAAACTTCGTTGCTTCCACCGAACAGCTGCATTTCACTTTTCCTTTTTGTCACATCTTACAGGCAGCTGAAGCTGGTGGAAGAGTTAAAGGCACCAGGCTGTAACTGCTATCCTAATTAATAGTAATAACCACCCTGAGAGTTCAGAAAGGCTGCCCGTTTGTCAAACAGGAAATTATGCATCACGGTGCAGGAAACAACCCTGGTTGTAGACACTGACTGGCTGAACTGCTCAGCTCCAACATTTCCCCGCTCTGCAATAATGTCATTACAACTTGAGTGCCACTTCTTCACTGCCTCGTTCCCGCTGCTTCACTGAGCACAACTTAACGTGCTCCACGTGATACCCGCAGGGCTGGGACGAGCCACAAGAGCAGCTCATGGATCAGGTAAATATGAACCGTGTAGTTCTGCATCTCAGAAACCTTAGTTAAAGAAGCCGCTTACAACCAAAATGGTCCTGAGCAGCCCCCAGAGGCATAATTAGTTATCTACAGATTAATTAGCAAAAAACCCTAAGTGTTTAAGTGCATTAAGCAGGTCTGAGATACCAGCAACAAATTTTCTGAGACGTTCTGAATTGTTAATATGCGCATCACTTATATCCTTTTTGGGGAAAAAAAAAAGTTCTTTAAAACAAACTGAAAGAACATTTGCAAATAAATTATTTACTTGTTGGTTTGGACAGGAAAACAAGCAAACTAAATGTGGTTCAGTAACAAGTCATTCACATTCTGCTTCCAAAAGGCAGAGCAGCACCTCTGTATGTAAACAGGAAAGGGTGAACTCTGCTCTTCCTTGGAATAGAACAAAAACTTACTGCCTCATCCATGAACTTTTCAAAATGTGGATCGAAACCTTTCTTCCAGACATTTAACTTGCCAAAATTCCCTTCCAAGCACTACCAAAATGAATGCAATCTATTTACAGGAGTGGAGGTAAAATGTGACTTTGCAAGATAAAATGAATTGCAAATTCTTTGTTTATTCATCCTCTCAGAGCAAAACCATAAGCCTGTAGCTTACACACTGTGCTTCACCTTGCACATCTACTTGAGTCTAAAAAGTGCAATGCTGGCAAAAAAATCTAATCAGGACTTGTTCTGCATTGATTTTCTTTTTTGTAAGGTCAGATGCCATGTTTTGTGAACACAGTTCTAATCATGTCATGAAATCATAATTTTCTTGGTCTCCAAAAGAACTTCAGTGCAAGACGACCATGAGGACAGCTGTGACTACTTCCTGTCTTCCACAATGGAGGTTATTATCCCGAAGAGAGGATTTTTATTCAAACGCATCCACATTACCCACAGTCACGTATCTGCACGTTTCTAATAACTTGCTCTGAACCACATAATTCGCTTTTCCAACTGGAAGTGCCTTTATAAGCACTTTGCACTACCTCAGCCAGGACTTGTTTATTCCTTTCTCTTCACTTCAGAGCCAGAATCCACCACCACACTACTGCATCTTACACACAATAGAAGCAGACAGATGGTCAGGTTCCACTGCAAGAAAAACGGTAGGTGGAAGCCACACTAAAAAGAACAAGAACATGTGTTTTCCTGCATATAAAGCCATGCATGTTGAGATAGGAGCCAGCATCTGATACACTGACATCAACCTGAGTTCTGAAAAACATAAGCACTCTCTCCAGTCCCAGAGCAGCAATCCACATTTCTGCCCCTGAGATGAGACATTCAAAGATTTCCTTCTCGTGCGCTCATCATTTTCTGCCATTAACATTTTGTTAGAATCTTTACACTGCTGGGCATTGAATACGCTCCCTTTTGAAGGGCCACTTGAAACACCCCAGGTTTAGCTTGGGTTCAGTCCATGCTTCACTAAACTCCTCTAAGAGACAGAAAATCCTTGACTCCTCAGGTTGGCTTGGTTTTGATGAAAACCTTTGCTGCTTATCCTTGCAACCTTCAGCATTACGTAGACGCACATTTACTGCAGAGTCTTTCCTGTGATTGAGCTGTTCTCATACAGGCAACCTGAAAAATGCTCCCAGCCAAAAACGTCCTCATTCTGACAGAGGAGCAGCAGCCTCTAATGGGCTCCCACGTTGCTCATGCAATTGAGTGAATATCTGTCCCTCAGCTGTGGCAATGCATGAGCTACGGTGAGTGGGAGCCAAGCTCGGCGGTGCTAGCGGGACGGGATCGAGCGCCAGAGCCTTCCAGAGGAGCTCACAGCCACCCCAGCCCCGCTCCGGGGGGCCAAAGGCTCTCTGCTCGTGGCAAGCGCTGCCTCAGCAGCATTCCCAATCCTGCCAGAGACAGCTCTTGTGCTGGAAAAGGCTTTCTCATGCCCAGGAGCTCAAATTATCAGGAAGGAAAGGAAGTTTCAGGAGCAAGCTGGCTTTACATAAGATGGTATTTTTTAAGCTATATTAAAATACTCCAGCCTGAGCCAGGATTTCCAAATCTTCTTTTTCATAATTATCTCCATCATTTGTCACCGTGCTGCATGGTGTGTTCACAGACACACAGTAAAACCCTACATATTGCCTGCAGCTGATCTGAATATTAAATCTATTCACCTCCACAACACAGAATTTCTGAGAGCATTCCCTTACAAAAGTCCACCATAGATCTCGACTTGAATTCCACTGGAATCTCAAGAGATCAAAATAATTTGGTGTGCCTGTGAAAAAATAAGAGCATCTGTGTCAAGGTCTTATCTCTGGACTTCTAAAAGCTTCATAAGGCCCAGTAACTTTTTTTTTTAATTAATTTCCAGAGTGTAGAAAGAACTGTTTCCCTCCTTCTCCCATATCATAGGAGAAAGCCGAGGTTACTATCAACAAATTCGAGCACTGATTGTTAAAGTAAGAACTCATTCCTCCTGTGTCCCGCTTCCTCAAAGATGGAGAACACCAACAAACATCCGTTGGAGAGGTTCAAAAAACTGAATAATTTCTGCAAAAGACCTTTCAACGTGCAAAAAAAGTCTGCATCCGCTTAATACTTTCCCCAACAAGCATCACCATTTCTGAAGTAAAATTTGACAGCTAATTAATTTTGTGACTTTCCTGGCTGTGACACCCAGGTACTCAGCATACCTGCTTCCTCATCTGTTAGAGAAATGATACTTTGATCTGATGAAATTCAGCCCACAGAAATAAAAACCTAACCTGTAATAAATTTAGATCACTTCTTTATTATTATTCCCAGCTGATTACATACTTGGGATGAGTCAGTAAAGCTCTTTGCAAACAACTTCCAGACTGCAAGCATATGGGATGTCTTGGAGGAAACGGTGCCAGGTACAGCCATATGTTGTGTTGCAACAGCAAATATATCCCGCACTCAGAGAATCCGTCTTGGAGGACTGGGACGTGATGGGGGTTTTCATTCCATCAGCAGACCTGGAAGCAGTTCTGGCTCTTACTTTGTGAGTGGTGGTTGAGAAAACCTAGAAGAGCTTAAACCCTTAGGCACCGACTCTGCAGGGCATTCATGCACCACATGCCCTCTGTACTTTTAATGAGTATCTCCCTTCAGACTAATGATATTTTGGAACACAAAATAGCTCATTTCCTTATATTCAGTCATTCACTATTTCATCTTCAAATAGTCTGCAGATGTCTGCATACCACAACCATCACACGAAACCACTGATGAATCTTCTCTGGGTCTGGTATTTTGGATTCCGCGGAGTCGGATTCTCACCCCGCACATCCCCATCTCCAGAACTGATGTCACCCTTGTCACCACCACGCTACCCCTGACCGATCAGACGGTTCCATCTTCATAATGCTCTGTGAAGTGGGGAAGTGAAACATCTGTTTCCTGGCTGGATCAGTACATCATCAATTCCATTAAGTGGTTTACCCAGGGCTATGGCAGACATGCAACCGAGAAGGAAATAGATCTCTCGTCTCCCATTGTGGCGTGAGCTTCTATTAGAATCATATTCTGCCTTCCCAGCCAGGCTCAGCTCTGTTTTCCTATCCATGAAGGGGTCATCTATTTGAAGGATAACCCACACGTTCAGGCTCTCGTCACTTCACCAGAGTACATCCCCAGATCAAAGGAACTGGCTCCCGAAATTCCCGGGTCCTGCCTAGTCATCAACACCCTCCTTTCCAGCAGGCCTGGGATGCTCTTTATCACCGTCCTCCGGGCGGTGCTTTGCTCCCTCATGTCTACTGGCACTGCCATGCTCTGAACGAGGCAGGGTCCCTGCCAGCTCCTTTCCATGCTGACAGCTACAAAAGGCCTTAGAAGTCTGCACACAAAACACTCTGGAGGCAAGAAATTCCATTTTTGGAGCCCCAAATGAACAGCAAGAGAACCACATGAGAGTTTCTACTTATACCCATTCCTGGGTGGTTTTTCCTTTAAAACGGGAGTGAATGATGCCTCCATGTAACAATGAGGTAATTGTTTTCTCTTGACAGGCATAGCCATTCAAAATAAAAATTGAACTGTAAATTGCTTCCTAGCAGGGACATTAGGCATGAAATAGTAATACCTCTTGATTATTCATTAAATTTGCAGGCTAGGAACCTGTTATCTCAAAGCTAAGTTAGATCTAATTCTCAAAAATCCATGGATCTTAGACAACTGCCTTCTAGACACTGCAGGCAATCCTTCACTTCACTGATGTTTCAGTTATACTGTGACAGCCAAACGAAATTTGGAAACATCCTAAGGAAAATACACCACACTATCTGTAACTAAACCATTCCAGTCCACAGACTGCTATTCACAGGGTTCTCTGTGAGCAGCACTAATTACTATCAGATAATTAAATTATTTATTATTCCTTTAGCAACCGTACTGAAATGGACCTGAAGACTGAGTGCACACATAAGCAGGAAGATATATTTTATGCTGGCTGGTTGCCCTGAGATATTTTAGGAAAGATAAAAGTCATGAGTCCTTGCCTTTCAAAGCAATAGAGCAAAAAAGAAAAAAGCACACAGTGGAAATTAAAAAGACAGTGTCTCTCAAACAGTCAGTTCTTTGTTTAAATTGGACTATATTTCTTCTTTTATTTTTTACTATCTGTCNTCATGAGTCCTTGCCTTTCAAAGCAATAGAGCAAAAAAGAAAAAAGCACACAGTGGAAATTAAAAAGACAGTGTCTCTCAAACAGTCAGTTCTTTGTTTAAATTGGACTATATTTCTTCTTTTATTTTTTACTATCTGTCGGTGAAAGTTTCCCTTGAGAGTCGATCAGACAAACCTTGTTGGCCCAAAACGGATTCATTAGATCGGTGGGGATATTTTGGAAGGTGGAATTGCTTGTGCAAATACCACCTTCCTGATTACGGTCAGTGAGGTATTTAAGCAAATTTTTAGCTGCTGTCTTTCTTCCAAACACATTAATGCATAACCTGGCAAGACCCTTATTTGTTTGTATTTACTCACAACCCTTTGTACACTTTAGAGAACTTGGAGCTGTTCTGAGTAAAGCAGATGCTGCTTTTCCCAATTGTTTTCATTAACAGGAATGTTAACGAAAACAGTATTAACTGGTTCTCTTTAAAAATACAAAACCAATTAGGTGGGGGGCAAAGCTACTTATTACTTTTCATCTTAAAGAAGGACAAAAACCAGGCCTAGAGACACAAATTCATACATTGCTCCTGTGGGGTGTAAAGCTTTATGATGCAGTTCTGTTTACACCAATATACTCACATACTAAATACTAAAATACCAAAATCCACAAAGTTTAAATGTATTCCTACTGCATTTTTCCATGTGATAGCTAAGATGGAGTCTTTCCTTTCTAAAATTACCTTAAGCTCTTCTACAAACCAGAAATTGTATAAGCTAATACCATTATCGCCACCATTACAAAATTGCTTAAATTTCAGAGTATGAAATGCTACCAATTGTAACAAATTGCATATTTCTTTTAATGAACAAATTTCATTGAGTGAGCAGAATATTTTCAGTAGAATACACCTACCTGGTTCAAATAAGCCATCAAGTTCAACTACATGGAATTTCCTCTCTGAAGTGCTTCATAATTAGCAGCGATAATAAAAATGGAGATAAAGCGAATCGAGGGAATTTACTTCTCTGCTGTGGTTTTGTTTGTATTTGCTTGCGTCAAATAAAAAGATTTTAAAGTGCATTCAAAGGAATGATGAAATTTTAGGAAAAGAAACCACAGTATTCATTACCAAGAAGGAAAGAGCAGAAGGCTGGGTCTGAGCTGCTCGGTTGCTCCCAGCCTTAGAGGATGTTTCCTGAGCAGCTGCACACACAGGGGTGGAGCAGTTAGGTGTTCAATGATCCCAATAATTAATAGGAGTTAATAAAGCGTAACAAGCCCCGTTTTGTGACATCAATTACGTCTTTGGACACAACAACGAGTAGGTTAAAATAACAGACAGACACATATGGTCAGGTATTAGTTGCAGTCACTACCACTGACCTCATATACAGCGTAATTCAATTTGGAAGATACTAATGGTTAAACTAATTCACTATAATTGCAGTCTGGAAATCATTTGCACTTCTAACACTAAGTCACATCTGTTTTTTTCAACAACAACCATTAATCATCGAGATAATGCAAGAAGAGATCTTGTTTCATTAAGAGTCATACAAACACAGTTGAAATATAAAGATTAATTCAGGAATCATAATGTAGGAGCAAGATAAATCTTATTTTTCCTATTTGTCACATAATGGGTGACAAAGGACAAAGGAAAACAGAGACATGACATCAGAACTTTTACTTCAGTCAGACGAGGTCACTCCCCAGAAACCCAAACCACACTGCAAGTGCTCCACAAGACAAAAGCACACAGAGAACTTCTGGCTATTTCTGAGGAAACCACACTCCTCTTCAAAGCATCAGAAGCTTCATTTTGGGAAGCAGGAGCCAAAGAAATTTGGAATTACTTCCGAATTATCCTTCCTGTTGTTGAGAGGTCCTGAGGAAGAGCAGAGAAACCATTTGCTCCCTTGCCAGACAGTGTCTTTGCACACTGTTTTCATACATTAATCCACCCTGTCCTTCTCCCAGAGTGTTCCAAAACCAAAGTGCAGAGTCTCCATCTCTTCACAGTCCCCCCCTTGCCCATCTAAGAGGTTGCGATACAAGGAACAGATGCTACTAACTCATTTCATATGCCCTGTAAGGTTAATCTTTGACCCAGCACTGGATGTTTCCAACATAATCATATTGGAACATTTGATTCCACTTCTAATGAAAAATTCAGATTCAGTTACTGAACTACCTGACCACCAGAACATCCATTTATGCTTCTAAGCTTGAGCCAACCACTGACAAATCAGCAAATCATTGGCTATAAAGGAGTAAGGTAGGATGACAGATATACACCTTAAATTTTTATTCCATTTCTTTTTTCCCCCTAAAAGCTTGCTGCACAGGTATTGGCTGAAGTTCATACTGAAAGTCCTACTGGTGAGAACTGATGCCCTCAGAGATCCCTGCACCCTGATCCTCTGGCTTGACACAAGTAAGGATTAAGAAAACTTTAATCCCGGAAAAGAATCGCCCCAATACCAGCAGGGAGTCAAATCCTGACTCCAACTCCGGCCTAATCATTGGTAATACTTTCTGTGGGAATAAAAGAACTCAGCTTTCAATGATAGTTTCTCATGTTACATCAGCCTCTGAGCCCTCCTGCCATCTCCCTTACCTCAAAATGTGTGTTGTACCTTTGGAGGGAGTTCAAGATTCCCTGTACAACTAAAGCAGGTCCAGAAATTACAACCTGCCGATTCAGAAAATGATGGAGAGGGTAAACAAAGCAAGGTGATGGCCCATCTGTTCTCCGGGAAGGCGCTGGGGCTGATGCTCAGTGCCGCGCCTGCTTTTTCCCAGCAGAGAGCTTGGAGCGCGCAGCCCGAGCTGGGACAGCCAAGTCTTTGCTCACCACTCAGTCCCAAGGGCACGGATCATCTGCCGGGATATGTGCTGCCCGGGAACTTCCCATTTCTTTGTTTCAGCCCAAAGGAAGGATAAGAGGAAGATCATTTCTGCCTATGCAAAAGCTGCAGGCAAAGCAGCAAACACCACGCTACTCAAGGCAATGGCAACTTGCTGATTACTTCAGTGGGATGCAGATTTCATCTTAGAACTTTTTTTTTGTGTTTGGAAAGATGAAAAAAACCAACCCAACAACAGCAACAACAACAAACCCCCGAATAAACCCACAAAAAACACCCCTCAAACCTACAGAGGAACAAACTGGCTCTTTGAATGGGCAGGATTGTTATATTGGTGGTTACGGATCAAACAGACAAACCGTTGAAATAAAAAAGGGCTTTTTGCATTAGGTACTTACGTTCAAGATACAGAAAAGACATAAAAAGGCACTGGAAAATCCCAATCAATAACAATATCTGGTACAATTTTATTACATGTCCATTTGGTTTTGGCTGCAGCTCCAAGAGGACCCTTTCCTCTCTATGACTAAGAAGGGCTGTTGGGTTAATATCATTTTGGCAACGTATTACTGTGAGCGGGGACCTTATTCCCCCCTTCACCTCGGACCTGCTGAAAACTGGGAATCCTGCGGGCACGGCCAGCTACGCATCCATTGGCATCCTCTTTGCCTCCAGCCTGCGCCGAGCAAGGAACGAACAACCAGAAGGTGGCAGCAAGGACTCGGCTGAAACCCACGGAGCGATGCCGGCATCAGCGAGGATCCTCATCTCGCACGCATTTCTACCCTACATTTTAGTCAATAAAAACAAAAGTGTGACCCCTGCTTTTCCATTTCTAAGGTACTCCCTAAAAGCCTGTGTGGCTCTGACTATGGAAATCAAAATGTGGTCACCTAAAATTGTATTTATGGTTACACAAAAGCTGTCGCATGAATAATGGTTTAAGTAAGCTTAGGAAGGTAGATGAAAACTAAAGCATTTAAAGTTTAAAAAGTAATCAATTTGAATTACTGGACATCAGGAGTTTCTGTTCAGTAAGAATATAGAAGACTTATGGAACTGTTTTAGATGGTGGATTTCTGTGCAAAAAGTATTTAAGGAAAGAAGAGAAATAAACTAGAGGTTGGGAAGGAATGGGAGCCCAGTCCTGAAATATGTTGACCATTTACAATTCATAGAATCTAGTTGAGTGTCAATGAATGCAGTTCAATAATTTTGAGTTTACAGAGCCACTTTAGCAGATAGAAGGCAGCAAATAGGAAGACATCTCCATTTCCCCCTCCCAAACCCAGTAAAAATGAGGTCTGACTAGATCATATTGTTTTAAAAGTATTATTTACATACACACGGAACCTTATTGCTTCGGGTATAAAGCTAAAATATGACAGCTCTACTGAAGACTCCGAGAAATCAACCCAATTTATAAAGTTTTCTGAAAAAGGGGCAGACAGGGGCTTACAGAAAAGCAGGTGACATTCTTTGGTACTGTAGAACCACTAATTCCATTTCAGGCACCAGAGAATTCCTACAACATTTACCACACCAGTACAGACAGTCATAATTGAATATGCTGCTGTTAGTTACAAACAGCTATAGGAACAAGGTAACTGAAGATCCCACACACCCTGATTTCCACTTGGAATTTTCCTCAAATTTTTTCTTGTTTGTCCTGCAGTAAACCTGAGTTTCCATTTAGAAACTCTGAACGGAGTTTGTTGCTTTCAGTGTTTCTGAACACCAGCCTCAGCAAACTTGGCATTCACCCACCTGGGTGGCAATTCTGTTTCCAGCCATCATCTACACCAAACTTCTAAGCTAACTGTCCACAGCTATCACAAAAAAGACTAATAAGATTCAGAGGCTATTTTCCTTCCTTTCTGTCATTAAAAAGAATGCTTTTTGTAGTCATTCAAATATTTTAGCAAACTGTTGTTGAGTTACAATAGCAGAAAAAAGGATATTGACATCAAGAGCTAGTTCGGAAAGCCATTAAAAACTTATCAAGCCCAGGAAGAAAGTACAAATCTTAATTCCAAGATGCTTCTGGTTTTCCAGATAATTATAGCTGCCAATTGTAATTTTTTTTAGCTCAAAAGCATTCAGAGACAAAAAAATTCCCAAAACAACTCTGAAAAAAATGTGCGCTTTGCTACAATTTGCATATTTTGGTTCAATTAAAAATTAATTCCATTTTCAACTGATTTTTCACATCGCCTTTTCATAAAGTGCATTTCTTTGTAGAAATTTGTTCTCTCTTGCAAGCAAAAAAATAATTCCAAAATGAACTGACTGATTGACTTATGCTGCAAAATCCATCAATCAAGATGCCCTCTCCTGTCAGGGAACCAGGTTTAGTCTTTTATCACTGTAATATAAATAACTGTCATGCTGAGGAAGAAATAACAAAAACAGCATTCACAAAGGTACTCAGATACCCTCACCACAAGATTCTCCACAACGTGATGTGAAATTTTACAGAAAACTGGAGAGGTCACAAGTGAAAACAGATTTTCAGTGTCTCAACCGAGCCAAAGCAGTGACTACAAAGAGGCCATAACCCAAATTTGGATGTGAACCACGCTGAAATGAAAGGCTGTTGAAAGTCGGAGCTATTCAACTGTGGGTGTGCAGAGCATTCTCTCCAGCTTCACCCCACTACATCCCCCCAAAATTCCAGCTGCAGGAGAAATACGTTCCGAACATACTATCAAATTTTATCAACGGTGGTATCAGATGGATGATGATAAATTTATGAATCGTGAAAGGGTTTGTCTCTTTTGACTAACTGTAATTAACCAGGCACAAAATTGAACTGGAAAGTTGGGTAAGAATGATTCCCAAGGGCTTTTTCATATTGACATATTATGTAATACAACATAAATGGACTCATTGTGCACTATCCATTATTATCATCCATTTTTTCCCATTTTCTCTGTCTTCTTGCACTGACAAGTGGGCCCTTTGATGTCCTCAGCAGCAGAATCCCTTACAATGTGTTGTCTCTTCCATTCCCCTGCGGTGCGTTGTCACTTCCAGCAGCAGCTTTCCCTGCGTCCTTTCTGCTGCAGTTAGGAATTACAGCCCCGTTCACTTGTTGCAAGAAATGACTCTGAAGGCTGACAGAGCAGAACTGTGCCATCAGTCAAACGTGGCTGTCCAAACCATTCAGTGCCCTCCTCTTGTGCCCATTTTGGCAACCTTGGAAGGCATCAGGGTCTAGGAGCGAGAGGCTCTGGCTCGAAATCTGAAAGAACTGGGTCACAAACCCTGGCTGTCCCTGTTCTGTGCACATCAGTTAATCCTCTTCCTCTTCAACCCCTGTCCTTTCAGATTCCAAGTGCTTTGCATCACTGCCTCTCACTACTGATACAGTCTAAACTCCACTGAATTACATGGAAAATCTCTTACACCGACTCCAGCAGAGTCACATCTTTCACACTGTGCTGATGCAGTGCCTAGCACCAAAAAAAAATCCTCACCTCGCCTGGGGTTAACAGAAAATACGCTGCTGCAGGAAAAAAACGTTGTATTTGAGAAGAAATGTCTTACAGAGTCTGCAAATAATAACTAAGAACACTCAAGCTTTTAATTGCAGCTCAAGCACCATTCTCTCGGTAAAGATTGGTGACTGCATCAAGGAAATATAAAGCTACCAGGATTTTGCCAGCTTTAGAAACGTTCTAAGTTAGGAGTTAACCACGGTGCTGTGGCCAAAACTGTTTTTCTGGATGTGAAAGTGCATACCCAGAGCTTTAGCAAAAAGACTTTTTCTTTGAGGGGGGTATCAGGGAGCTGCATGGTGGGAACGATGGCAAACCACACCCAATGGCCAAAAGCTAAATAATAGAATTTTTGACTTCAGACATTTTCAAGATCAGCGTCTTGAACTCAGCCTCCATCTTCGGTTCAGACAGCAGAGTTCCTAGTTAAGGTCAGCTCCTTTCAATGTACTAACACCTGAATCAACCAAGACTATTTATCATATGTTAATTGTTTCTGATTCTCGAATAAATCCCGAATTTACTACAAACCAACCCTCCAGTAAAGGCAATGCACGGACAGAAAAGGCTCATTTCAGCCCAGCTGAATTGGACTCTCATTTCAAGAGATGCTGAAAAACCTTGATTCTGATGTTATTCCTAACCAAAAAATGCTATCAGTCCTCTGAACTGCTGAATTAAAACAGCTTGAATAGAATTAATTTATATATATGTATTATTTTTTTCATTTCAAAGTGGATATTTCCAAGAGAAAATATCTTCTTCTAAATAAACATTCCAGTTTTGACAACATTTGCATTTCCCAAAAGAAAATGCCTGTCAAAATTTTCCAATCCCCTCTACTTTGTAGTTTTTGGTAAAATCTATGTATAGATCAGCAGCTTTTTTCACTGAAACCCCCGTTCCTTGATTAGAGAGGCTGAATGAAAATACAACAACATTGTTAGAAATTAGTATAATGCAATCAGCTCAAAACCAACCTGATCTCTGTGGCACGTGCTCGGTAATGAGATGTCTACACAGAGAGACACAGGCCAGTGCAGAAAAGAGGAGGAGGTTCTGTAAAATTCGGGTTATTATTGCTAATCTAGAAAAGGAGGGGTTTGATGCCGATCTGTAGGAAGGTCAGACCTTAAACTGACACCCAAAGGGGCAAACAACGTAAAGAAAACAACCACAAGAGAAATAAGGCTTCTCGGAGACAGCTGGCAAATTTGCCTTCTTTTTGTGGTCCTTTGACAAAAATTTGCTTAAGACCCACACTAGACAGACAGACAAACAGCAAAACAAATACATTTGAAAATTAAGAAAAAAAAACCCAAAGCCTTGGTTCTGTCCACATTCCACTCCACAATTTAAAATGGTAATTCTGTTCTATGAAACACACAAAACAAAAATTTCATGCTCAACTTTCAGAAAGAGGGAGGGAAAAGTGACAGACAAGTTAATTTGCTATATAAAACTACTCAAACACATTTTTATCCCTGTTTTCCATCCTCCCCTACCGACGATACCAAACAACCCATAAGAGAAGTAATACTTAAACCACACTGACTTTGAATTCATCTTTTCCCTGACGTTAGCACCATGTCCTATCAAAAAACGAAACATCCACTGTACGATTCCTCCATTTCATCTCTTTCCTTGTATTCTGACCGTTCCTTGACAACCTCTACTCGCTCCTTTTCTCAGGTAATCCTGAGCCGAGCCCTTGATCCACTCTCCTGGGTGGATGTTCAGCTGCCCCGTTACCTGCGCTGCTTTTACTCTGCAGTAGCACAACCAGTACAAAGGGCCCTGCAGGGATAGGAAAAGATCTCTGAACCTGGCTGCAGAAATGAGGAATATCACTGAATAGTTCAAATTATCCCAGTTCTCCTTTTTCTTTTAGGGTGAAGTGGGAGGAGAAGAATCAAAGCCTTTCAACATAAAAATTATTATTATTATGGTGGGAAGACTTTATTTAAGAAGGAAAAATGTTTCCAGATTAACTAAATACTCAAAAAATTTGTGTAACTGCTCACAAATTTTATGAAAAAAAAAAAGTTAAATATTTTCAGAATACAAATTCTGCACTGAAATGGCAGTTTGTTATTCAAAATACTACCTAAAGAAAACGATTCAACATAACACAACTCGTTATGACCAAGAGCAGGGAGATTAAGATGTATGGTTCACTTCTGCTAGTTATTGCAGAACACAATTTAAATTTGTATTTTCAAACTCTAATGGCAGAGGCTTTTTTCAACTGTAAAATTCCTGTTTTCCAATTTCAAATTTTGCTTGTTTAAAAAAAAAATGTTCTTCTATACGTGGATCTCAAGAGTTTAGTTGGGTTTATTCCTATCCTTGGAAAACTTCACTAGTCAAGGATTCATAGTGAGGGGAGTTTGATTTTTTTTTTAAAGGACTACAGAGAGCACTCAAGACAGTAATACAGGCTAATAACTAGAATAGTTTAATCCCATTTGAGCTATAGTTTCTATGTTGGACAAATTATTTTTGCTCTTGCACTTGACTCTGCTTCAATTTGTAGCAAATGAAAACTGTATTCTTATGTTCAGTGCAAAACAAATTAGAAAGGAAAAGAAGGTCAGATAGAGCAGAATTTACTTAGAAAGGCTGGCAGAGACATTTGCAGCAGCGGGTTCAAAATCTGAGCTTAGATTCACATCCAATTTAATATAACTTTGGAGGGGTGAAATTGCTGTCTGATCATTCCCATGAGGGGAGTAGGAAAGATCAGAATATATTCCCAGACTTGGTAATTTTCCAAGCAGAAGGAAACCTGGCACGCACTCACTTCCTGCAGAATGAGACATTTTCACCTTGTCAGACAATGAGGAAAAGCCTGCGCTGAGAATTTCTAACTTCCTTATCAGTGGCCATTTGTAAAAAGGTGTGTACAGCATTTATAGAGACTGATGCTTCCCTGCCCCTGCTTTAGCTTGAGGAAGAGCTTTTGACACACTTCAGAAATGTGCACAGCACCCTGAGCCCAGCCACTCGGCGCCAATTTAAAGCACGGGCGTCACAGATGAGTTTAATTCAAGCCTCTCCTGCCCCATTTCCCAATCAATGAGCTACAGCAGACAGGGGAAGAGGAGCGAGGATTCCAGGGCTGCTGCAGTGCTCGTAGGAGTGGGATTTATGGGTAATATGAGAAGTCACAGATCTTTCTCAATGTATTGGCCAAACTAAGGCCTGGTTAGCACTCTCCTGCTCTTTGCCCCTGGTCCTCAGCTCCTAAAGAAAAAGAGGACCAGAAGCGGCAGAGGGGACTTCCTGCAGTTTGTCTCAATACTTGTTCTGTGCAAGAGAAATGCAATGGCAGTGGCTCCATGTGAAAATGGGATTAACAGCACTGAGAAAAATTCAAGATGGACATGGCTTAGCTCACTATTAACCGCTTGGCTTTGATCCCACGGATCAGAGAAGACCGAGAGGTGCAGCACGTTACGAGACAAGGCGTTGATCCTTTGAGCCCATTCCCACCTTATGAAACTCAGAAGGTTCTGCCACAGACTTGGTATGAGCAGGATCATGAACTGCACGTGTGGTGGCTGAGGAGGTTTAAATATTTACAGTGCATTGGCTGCAGATGTCATTAAAATCTTAAGCCGATGCTTTTTGTGTATTTCTTCATTACTAAAGTATGAACACTCTGCTCGTTACAATAAATTTCAGCCTCATTCGGTTTTTCTCAGTTTGCTCTGAATAATGTGTTCGCATGGAAAAAAATTTTTTTAAATCCATCCATTTGATATTAGAGCATTAAAACACCACTGGGTCAGAATTTTATGGTTATGTTATATGCACAGTTTCAGGCTTGTCACTAAAAGCTCAGAATTGCAAACCATTATAATTGCAAAGCAAGTACAGAATTGCAAATGAGCAAAGAGTTTCAAAATAGAATGGTTGAAATTATAATGATGTTGATCCACTCAGTATCATCCCAATAAGTTCTTCAGAAAATTCTGTTCAGTTTCCAAAAGTAAAACTTTTTCCTTCCACGTGCACTATTTGTCCTTTTCATTAACCTGAACAATCAGGATTTTTTTTAGAAGGTCAAAGCATTTCCAAGTTTGTACAATATTTGTGTTTACAAATATTTTGGCTTGAGATTTAGGCAGAAGCCTGGAGATAGGAGAAAATGTTGGACTTCTGATCCCACGCTGCTGATGTGCTTTGTGAAAGGATGGCTCAGTTGTCTGGCTGGGAATCACCCAGCACTGTGCAGTGCTGAACCAGATCAAAGTGCAACAGCACGGACAGAATTACTCGGCCATCAGGGTCTTCCCTTGGTCTTGCTGGGAATGAGGGAAGGTCTGAGGCAGGTGAGGAGAAGGATGGCTGTTGGAAATGTCTGAATAAAGCACATTTGTAAGGCTCACTTGGGCACTCAACTTGTGTGGATTCCCAACAAATCTAACCACAAATGTCTAAGAATCTGGCACACAAAGACTTAGAAATAAACATGAATTGTTTTCTTTTGGACAAAATTCATGCCTTGACCCAAGCAAGCAGTAGGTGCTGTGCTCAGCTTTCTGACAGAAGAGTATTCCCCTCACGTGACACTTGCACATCCTGAACAAAGAGAACAGAGCAAAGGAAAGAATGGGCATATGCCAACTCCTTAGCTCAGGTTCGGGGAAAACAAAAAAGGAGGCAAGTATCACTACAGGGAAAGATACTGCCACTATTTTGTCACTTTTTCCAGTAGATTAGGCAGGGTCCATACCTACATACACCTGAAGTTCATCAGCAGGGGACTGAGAGAGTGCAGCAACCACCAGAACTTTCACAGCTTCAGAGACTTCCAGAGCTAGCATAATCCATAATTTTTGGATTATTTGCTGTCTGGTCTCCTACAGATCGCAGCATCTTAAATATCACAAGAAAATTTAATTAAATCAAATACCTTCTATGAAAATAATTAATGCCTCCGAAAGGAACCCAAGACTTGTCAACACAGCAAAGGCAGAACACTTCTGCTTCACCAGCTAGTTTTTCTTCCCCCTCCCAATTTCAGGCGTTAACCACCAGCCTTAACAAGCTGTGCTTCTCCGTCTGGAACAGGTGTGCTCTAACTCCTAAATATTGATTCTTAAGTACCATCAACTAAAGAGTTCTCTACTACCTGCCATTATTTCTCTTTTACACTCCACGGCAGCCAACTCTCATTTACTAATTTTGCAGTTAAAGAGATTAGGCTGCTTCGTCTGAGGCCTTTCTTTTTGCACTGTCTCTGGCTTTTTATGAGGCAGTTTTAAAGAGTGGCCTCCCGAAAGGCAGGAATACAGCACTGCCACGTGAATATCAGCAGAATCCCACTCAGGGGCAGGGATGAAAGGACCCCTTTCTCCAGCTGCTCCCTAGGGCTGACCTGGGGGTGCCCATTCCCCGTCGGTGTTTCAGATCTCTTCCAGAGCTACTCTGCTTTTCCAGACGCTTCCCTTTGTTCTACAGGTCCAGCCTTCATCCCTTTTATGTATCAGAGATGATATAACGTACTTGGAGATGGGCGACGGGAATGCTGAGCAGCACCAGGCATAACCTCTCTCCCTTGGGAACTCAGGAATGTTTTGCCATTGACTTGCACTTCATGAAGTCTGACAAACCGCTTACTCTTAATTCATTTAACATAGGCTTTAATTATATTGTTTTGTACTTTTTTATTAGTGAAATGCCATCTGATACTGATGATACCTTTATGAAATCTAAATCTATTATTTCACGTAGGTAACTTTGTTAAGCAAGTACAGACTCATTTCAGAGCTTTCCTGTTATTGATTACACTGCTATCCTTAGGTTTTTTAATATTCAATTCCTCATGAGGCTTTTTACTCCTCTGTTAAGAATAAATGCAACATAACCAATCTATAAGTAGCTGTTTCCGTTCTACTTGCTGTCTTATTTCTGGAGTTTCCAAGCTTTTACTTTGTTACAACTCACATTAAAATTTAATGTCAGCTGATGGAGACTTCCCTGAGCTTCTTAGAAATCAGAGATGAATTCCATTAAATTTAAAAACGTGAAACACAGCTCCTTTGGGGCGGAAAGTTTAGCAGCACCTTGATGAAATGCAAGTACATGCTGCTACTTTTTGAATGCATTTGCATACAACCCTAGGAATGCCTCTATATTCCTTTTCAAACCTTTTTTCTCTCCCTGCAGCAGGCCTGGGCAGGTTAGGAAAGACAACTCCTTCTGAAACCACTGCGCTGGCAGCTGTTGAAAAATACTGAGTACACTGGTGTCATGTCAGAATATTCCATCTGTCTCATAAAGTCCTCAAACATAGGGTGGGTGGGGTTGTTCTTCTGGACCCGTGTGACTTTCTCTGACTTAGCAAATTTTCGGGAGATCTAAGTTGGTGGATGAGATTATTCTGATAATATCTTTTTCATACTTTTAGTTTCACTGGGTCAAAACACTTCAGAGTTCAGAACTTGAATCAGAAATAGAAAGCTTACTACGTGCCGATCCCTAAAATAATTTTCCTTTGTTAACATTCTAAGAAGAAAAAGCTGACAACATCCAAGGCACTGAGAAACAGCGGCTGTGCACAGCAGCCATACTTTATAGCATTTTTAACGGCTAACTGTGGATTCAGCACCCCTAAAATATTATCATTCTGGAGCCCAGCAATACGATGCCATTAAAATTCTTTATTCATTTATTTGAAGTTGTTTCACTGACTTATTCCATTGCCATCTCAGCCATTACAATATCAATTGCAGTGTCTCCCAGTTATGATGTTACGGTAATTGCAGCCTCATACGTTTCCATTTTTTTATGCTAATTTTGGTTGCTTCACACAACCCCTCTCCTGATGTTAAGTGCACTGTCTCAGACAGTTTGACTCACACAGTAACCATTCCAGGGATACATAACCGCAGTTTATTGGCAGTACCTGGGCTTAGGCCTGCCATTTACATCAAAATTAATTCAAGATCATGTTAGGTGTATGAAGAAAAAATTCATTATATTGACACTAATTCCGCTCTAAAGCATATGAATTACAAGTCTATTGTAAGGGAGGAGGGGAAATCACATTCCACACCTTCAGCTACAGCACATTTCCAAAAAAAAAAAAAAAAAGCTGTATTTTCCAGACTTCTCTAAGTTTTGTAAAACATTTCCTTAGAAAGATGCCCTTAGGACTGCAGCTACATAGATGAAACACTATGATCGTATTTCCTGCCTTTTTACAGTATGTAAGACCTGAATGCTCTTCTGCTTTTCAAAACGCTTCAAACGAAGTTCAGCCACAAGTAGCCCAGAAGACCTTGGGAGATGATGGAACCTGTGAGGCTCTGCTTACCTGCACAGGGAGCAGCTGAAATCCCAGGTGCTGCGTCCTCAGCAGAGAAACCAGGAAGGTCTCGTGTCTGAGGGAGCCGCACACAGCAGGGCCCCTGCGCTACTGCGTAAGGAACTGCCCTGCATTCCCGCCCTCACCCTTCTCCTGCCGCACCCACGCACCCCAGGGAGGGAGGCGGCCATTTGTGCACCACGAGAGGGAGAAAAATCCTGCTTTTATTCCCCAAAGCTATATAGCCTTTACGTGCAAAAAAAACAGATCCTGCTTTCAGGACCACACACAAAAACATCCATTTAGGCCAGGAAGTGGCCACTCCTGAGTACAGAAGGGAAAACCCAAATTCTGTGGAATGAGGTAAGTACAGAACAAGACCTTTGTAAATGCCCTGTCTCGCCTGACTCCAGCTCTCGGTTGCTCCTTTCCCATACCAGCCATCAATATTCAGAAAAGACAGATCAGTAAAAATGGGGGTCAAACGTTCATTTTAACAATAATAATCAATAATCACATTATTGACCTGGAAATACAACTCAAAAAAATTAAATGCAAGAAACTCTCAGTGCATCACTCTTTTTAATTGAAGTGCTTACTGCTATGCTCCTCCAATGCCATTTATCTGAACTGTCAGCTATTTTTACAGAATTACAGCAAAAATATGACTCATTTGTAGGTTTATCTGGAGTTTAAAGGCGTCATTTCTGATGGTAGCAAAGAAATAATTAAGGTTAGAAAACCAAAAGCAGCTACATGGAAAAGCTCTAATATCCCAATAGATTGTTTATAGGTTTTCTGGAAGTTTACAAGCAATCTTTCTTTCTTGTCCTCCGTAACTGGAAAAAAGCTAGTAAGAAAAGACGAGACATGAAATAAAGGAAATGATTTGCAGCGAATTATGATGGCTGTCTTTGCATGATAGGTACCTTCTCACAGATTTTTTCCTCTTCTATTTCAGCCATATTTGCTAATTTTCTGCTAAATTCAGCAGTTTAAATATGCTTTACCACATATGTCTCCAAGTAAGAATAAAACACATTAGGAATACGGCGCCAATTTTGATAGGTTTGGCTGAATGTAGTATTTTAATCCAGTGGAGAAGGCTGATGCTAGCACATCACAGACATGGAACAGTGCAGAGTTATCCAAAGGTGCCTGAAGAGAACCAGGTGAGAGTTACAAAGTGCAGCAGGAAAACAGCTCATCTGTGGAAGAGGCCTAGAAAATCTACAGTCTGTTCAGGAGACAAAAGATGGGAGATGTTTACAATTACGTACAATTTTCGTAAGAAACTCAGTCCAGAGACAGTTCCTGACTAACAGCCCGACCAGATTACTACATGACTTTATATTCCAAGTACACTGGCAGTTATTAAACTAATTACTTAAATGTTTTTATGCTTCTGTCTTTGAACGCAGACACCCAAAGTCTATTTAAGACATATGGGGAGAAAAATCTGTTTCAGTCCTGAAAACTCCTAGCTTGTCCTGCAGACAACCACACAATTTTCTTTTTCCTATTACCATGTCCTTTCCCAGCAAGGACAGGAAAATTACATCCTCCAGGTTTTTGGGCTGCAGTACTCTCTGGAGGAGATCTGAAAATGGATACCTATTTCCATTACACTCTATACCCAGGATTTTACCCACCCTGCTGTTTTTCATGCCCTCATTATTCGGTAACCCCACGAGCGGGACGGGGGTCCCAGCACTGCAGACTGTACCAAGCTCCTGCAAACCAGGGAGTTCTGCCTGAACAGAACGGTGCTCCGGGCAAGCCGCACTCTCACTTTGACCTTCACACCACCCTGTTCTTCTGTTCCCTTTGAGGGTGGATGCCTGGCATTCATCAGGTTCCTCAGCTTCCCTCCCTAAATTGGCTGCCTGTTTTCAGGGGCAACAGTCCCCTCTCTGCAGCAGTGTAAAATGAGTTTTCTTTAATAGTTCTGAGTACGTGCAGCGGCTGAACCAATTTGTCCCTAGGTAAATTTGGATAATAAAGCAGTTTAGTAGTTCAGCAAGTTCAGCACATACTTAAACCAATCTGAATAGGAACACAAGTTCAGACTTCCCCCTTTGCCTCTTGGTAATCACAAAGTCATTTATCCTTTTCTGACTAGACAACTAAGAATTTTTCCTTCCCACTAATACAGCTATTTTCTGGCAGTTCCCTGAAATGGAGGACTTCTAATCAATTTCTGTTAATTTGATAAATATAATCAAATAAATCAAGCATTAAAAAAGAAAAAAAAAATGACAAAATGCATCACTCTAAGTGCAGGACCTTAAAAGCTCATTTAGTCTGGGCACTCTGCCCACCACTGAACTGCTGAAAGGGGAATCAATTCCATGCACCTTAGTGATGATCTTCTCTCTAAAAAAAGCCCTTTCTGTGAGATCAGATGTTGTGAAATAGTTGCAGCTCCGTTCCAAATGATGAAATTAGCTGTTATTTTTTCAAGTGCTGGTAGGTCTGCGTTACCCAGTGTTTTCAGCTCACTCCTAACTCAAATCACTAATACAGATTCCCAGTGTTGAATATTATTATCGCAGCAGTCGCAAAGATGCTCTAGCTGGACGAAAAGGATAAATGATTAATTGCAAACACCAATGGTAGATAATGGGACAGAGGTTCGGATTTCCTAATTGTATCTATTGCCGGTGCCTTTAGGAAAAAGGAGATGGGAACTAACCGACTCAGACACGCTATCCTCCCAGAGGTTTGGAGCTTTTATGGTTGTTGTGCTTGACCTTACAAGCTATTAATGAACTCCCCTTTATTGGTACATATCAGACACGTTCACAAACGCAGAAGGTGAATCACCACGAAGTCCAGTGGAGGAAACCCTGCTCCTGAAAGAGCCAGATCCATTAAAAACAGCAAGTCTGCTCCTGCCCACGGAAGGCCTCCTAGGGGGAGATGAGCTGTGGAAAGGCTGGTCCCTGGTGCGTGCCACTGCTGGCACACGGCTGCAGAGAGATCCAGCGTCTCAGGAGGCACATGGCAGCCAGTTACAGGGTCAGCAGCCCCTCCAGTCTAAGCTTTGTGTAAGCTGATTAAGCGAGGCTGTTCTTTCATCTCTTCTTGTGTCCTCTAGAAAAATCTGTAATGATATTGGCTATTTTGGAAGCAGTAAACAAACGCCTTCATTTGCATCACAATGCAGCTGGAGTTGGGAGCAATTACAATGTGAATTGATGGCAGAGTGCAGGCACCGAAGGCAGCCGAACTATAAATCAGGGCGGAACTATAAATCAGGAGCTGCCATGGCACACCGAGGGCTCAGGGCCCCAGCAGGAGCCACGGGAAAAGCGGGCCGTCCCTCGGGAGCTTCGGGATCATGCGGGGAGATGAAACCTGAGGGCTCAGGAGGGAAAGGAGCAACAAGCAGGAACCAGGAAGGCACTGGCATTCCACTAAATAGACACTGAGGGCTCCCTATGAGTTTGTCATATTAGTTCAGGCCTCAAACCCAAAATTTTCGTTCCTTTTACGGCTTTCAACACAAGCTTTCACATGACACGAGACACGCCCACTTTCCACGCAACGACAGAGTAACCTAAGAGCTCTATGGCCAGGACAAGGCACAATTCCAATTCTAACCCGAATAAACAAGAAACACAAGGGGGCTGTTAAAACATCATCAACAGAGAACGTTTGCCCTACTGTTATTGGCTGTAGATTACGTTATCCACGGTAGTGATATTTCATCAAAAAAAAAAAAAAAGGGGGAAGTACCATAGGAAAAGCTGGGAGAAACAGGTAACAATAACATGTTCATACGTACTCCACTCAAATCTCAACAACAGTGTCTTCTGAAAACACTCCATGGTTTGAATTTCGGTATAAAACAGTACCAATTCCTTTCTAAGATTTTACATGAAACCCAGGAAAGACACGAACAACTTTGGCTAGCCAAAATTATTCAGCAGGAATGAAGAAACCAATATTCTGTGGGAAAACCTGATCTCAGGCTATAAAGATACAACCTGGAATAGGTGCAAAGCTCTGATACAAAACTCTTTGAGGCAGAACCGAACAAGAGATGTCTTTGTTCTCCTTTTCTGCTGGCTAGTGTATCAATATGCTTTATGTGTTAAAAAATTCCAACAGCACGATATTAGACCCAGACTACTCGTATGCATCAATGAATTTGTAAAGGTCCTGCAATTATCTTTAGCTGATCTGAAGGATGCTCGTTTTTCCCAATGAAATCATATGCTTAAGGATACAACTGAATAATCTAAATATAGGAAATAACATTCAATATTGAGGAAGGACCAGAAAAATTGAATGCTTAGCAGTGTCACCTCCTGCCTAAGTTTACTCAACATTTTGTCCTTCCTCAAGAGGATCAATAGACATTAAAAAAAAAAAAGGCAGCAGATGGGGAAAACCTCCACTGGCCCTGTAAACGAAACGGACTGTTTTGGTTAGTCCCAAGGCAACAGAAGAAAGGAAACCAACACAAATATAAATTAAATACAAATACAAACTCTTCTCTGTCAGAGCCGTGCCATCAATTTAGTCAGAGCAGCCTTGGGGAAATCAACTTTTTGTCACTCAGTACCGGGAACTCCATTTCATCACGGTGCAGTTGGAGAAGCTGAAATCATCATCCACCCTTTGAAGTGTCAGGGAGGCTCAGTTAATCACCTGCTGCTGACTGCTACCAAGGGCCCAGGCCTTCAGCAGCACTTACTCAAGGTGTGCATTTTTCAAAAAAAAAGGAGATTATCTGGATGGAAGGCACTGCAGAAAGAACCAGATTCGTGCCTGACTTTGCAGATCTTGCCCAGGAAGAAAAAACTTTAATAAAGGTGGAAGAGAAGATTTCCAAGACGTGCCCTGCTGGTTTTGATTTCCAGATGCTTCCTTTGGAGAAGTGTTATAGGAACAGCATTCCTTTACCATCCTCCAGGAGTGACAAACTGAGTTTCCTCAGCTAAGCCTTCCACAGCAATAACAGACTGAAAAAGCAGGTTCCAGGAATTCCTCCTTATTTCACCTCTTCCGAGGTTTAGAATGGCTGCACCTACTGATCAAACTGTATTACAAGCATTGCTTTGCTTCTTTTACTGAAAAAGGATAAAGTACATGTGCAGTTCCTTTACAGTTCTCCCGCTAGGCTTTCACATCAAGTCTATTTCTCATCTATTTTGAAATACTCAAAATTAACAACTCCACAATCTCTTTCCCAGCCTCATTATGTGGGGTAAACATTCCATAAAGGCCTGAGCAGTAACACTGATTCTGAACTCAGCTTGCAGAGATTCCAGGACCTTAGGACAATTCTCTAGTCCCAATCTCTCTTATGCAAAATAAGGACAGAGGAAAATTTTAAGAGTGCATTTGGGAAGATAAGTCTCAGCTACATTAATTCAAAGTTTGTTCAATTTTAATTACAACATTTGAAATGAGATAACACAACACCATAGAGAGGAACTCTAGCAATGTGCCAAATGTTTTTATAATTCACCACAATTTCCTTACATCCAGCTGTTCAGCTTACAGTGACTTTTCGTTTGCCAGCCAGTAATACCACTCTAATCACCCACTATATTTGAATTTTCCCCCGAAGAACTATATATTTGATATTATTAGCACTCCTGTACAGAACTGTAATAATAGTTCCATTTCTTTAATTTAATTTTCTAGCTAGGAAAAAGGTATTTGAATGTGCAAAACCTTACAATAAATTCTGAGAATTGGGAGTTCAGAACGAAAACTCCCACCGTGGAGAATTTTTGCCCAGTCAGTGAATTATTTGCACATTTTTGTGGGGCCTGAACACCAGCAGGGCACCAGCTGTCATCCATCAGGGTGATCTACACTACCATGAGACAAAGGGAAGAGAAAAACATGTAAAAATGAGGAAAAAATGCAAAAATAAAGCAAAGGAAAGGCATGCTCCCTCTTGAGTTTCCAAACTGTTCAGAGGAGAATTAGGACACAGGACCACGGAGGTACTTCTGCCCAAATTTCCTTCCAGTTTCCAAGTTATTACATTATCATTTCAAGCCTGAGAAGTGCCTTTCAAATTTAGAGGGCCTTGAGGAATGATGGCTCGCTCTTATCTTTTCACAGGTATTGACGCCAGGAGGAGGCACACAAGTTGTGCTTGATCTGCAGAAATTTCACAACTGTTTCACTGATTTTGATGGGATTTTCGGTTTTGAAATGCTGCATTGCTAAGTGACTACTTACAAATGAAGTAGAAGAACAGAGATCTACGCAGTTCTTGGTGAAAGATAATACTTCTGACAAATTTGATGAGATATATATCTGGACAATAAATATAACTGTATGGGGTTTTTGTCTTTCTAATGGTGTGCTCCTAGTATTGCCCACTTGACATTACAGTCTGCTTTTAAGTCCTACAGCACAACCCCAGATTTTATTGCTGTACCACTTACAATTCAAGCTGCTGAATTCCCTTCCATTGTAAAGCTCTTGGGCTGCCTGACCAGTTAGAATCACTGCTTGAAAATATTATGTGATCTGTGAGGCACTGCGCATTGTTTCTGAAGTATGATCTCTCTCTTAGGTTCCTTGCAAGATTTTCTCTCTTTTTCTTAGAAGCTAAAGCAGTTTGCTTTAGATTTCTGGGATTACTGCCTCAGTGCTGAAACAGAAAATACTGATCTTTGCTCCTGAACTGGCAGTGCTTCTCTAAACCTTCTAAACCCAGTGTAAAGGCTCAGCCTTAAAGGACTTGGTGTTGATTCCTGACACTCACTAAGCTCATTACTCTGATACATAAAGTAGTGAAAGGCTTAGACTTTGTTTCTTATGTTTCTTTCTTTAATAATTGTTCTTATTTATTACACAGGTTTTCAGACAGTCTGTAGTACAGCTGGGAGAGACACTTTCTATCTGGTTAAGCTTTTCTTATTATCTTCAGCCTTAAGTCATCTCCACTGATGTCAGTTTAAGACTCATTTAACTACAAGCACGGGATTTGTTCTCTAATTATCAAAGGCCTTTAGTTCAGTCTCATCATTTTACTTAAAAGGCTCCACTCACTTTACATGTGCCGCCAAATCCAGCTGGCCCCAGTTCTTTAAAATAAAGGTTATTCGTCCGAAATGCACCTTCTCCAATTTTTACTACTCAAGGTGCTTGAGAACAGCTCAAATATTTACTTTTAATAACAAGAATTGCCAGTCTTATTAAAACACTCTTGACAAGTTATTCAAAGAGTCATTTTAGCTAAAAAGAAAAACTGAAAATGGATTTCTGCCATAATGCAGCAAGGACACATTTTCAGATTATTAGTACCAAAGGCACATTTAGCTACAACACCTGAAATTCCTTAGGACACACACCGAACGATATTTTCAGCTCGAACAAATAACTTATTGCATATGCTCATATTTTTAAAACACTTGAGCAACCTTATGTTACATAAATATAGCTCTCAGCTAGTTGTCTTCTTCAGCATAAAATGTAAATGTATTTCTCATTACACTAATGAAGGCAGTGCTTCAGTGCATTTGAAGGGTTGCCAAAATGCCAATACGGGCGTTGAAACAAAATCATTTGTCAATAGCATGAGACAAGGGCACGGCTGTTATTAGTAGTGACAAATGGGTAGCAAGTCCTTTAGTTCTGTCCAAAATCCCCATAAAGACTTACTCCAGAAACACCACATGGTCCCCTCCTTCAAGTCATACCAGGGGCTGTGGTGTTGGATTAATAACTTGGAGTTTATAAACAGAAACTTTTGGGCAAAGTCAGCTGAGAATCACAGCCTAGCTACTTCTACCTAAAATTCCATTGTGATTATTTGGCAACCTAAAATCATTTTCTGGAAATATTCCCGAGATTACTCCAAGCAAAGGCCAATATTTAACAGGAGTTAGGACAGTTTGCTGCTGCCAGATTTGATTTTCTACATGCAAACCAGCAAATAACTCCTGAACTCAGAATTGCAGGGAAACATCGTGGGGTTCTTCAAACTGCAAACCATTCTGTACCACTGGGTTTGTGAAGGAGTGTTTTTAGGATCTTTAAGTGAGCAAAATTCCACAAGATCTTAGGGTAAACATGGGATCTATTACTGACGGTAATAAAAATGGGTACCATTAAACACCATTTATTACCGTAAAATGCAAAATTCCATTTCATTTCCGAGTAGCACTGGATAATGCAGCCCTAACCTTTTTTTTTTGTACACTGGGTGCAATTTCAACCCTGACAAAGTCTGAAGTCTTCCACTCACCACTTACAAAATAAATATTCCCTATGGCAGATTACCAGAGGATTGCTGGAAATACTTTTTGATTTTTCACTTTTCTGCAACAGTAGATAAACTTCGGAAAGAGGAGAATGAGAAAGAGAAGAGTTACCTAAAATTTGTCAACTACAGTAAATTATGAGAGTGCTTGGGCACATCATTTGAGCCCTAAATACATTTACAAGGAAAATGAAAAATGATAACTAAAATTTTGTGTGTCTATAATACCTATGTTTATTAGTTAATATATGCATCTTGTAATAAATCAAAACATTGAGAAAAGTTTATTGCAAAACAACATTTCCTTTTTGGATTGAATTATATCAGTTCCAGCTCCCCTTGGATATATTTTACTCAGGCTTAAAAGAAATTGAATAGAGTTTAAAAGGGATCTATCTTTGAGAAGCAATTTAGTAACAAATATCAGTGTCACAGCAAAATTTCTGCTACTCAAATAATGAGTGGCCTCCCAGCTTTTGTACAAATACATGGTTACCACAAAGAGAAACAAAACCCTTATCTGAAATAATTTAAAAGCCAATTAATTTCTAACTTTAAAATCCAGAGATGGGTAGAGGCACTGGCCTGAAGAAAACTCCAAGATAATAACGGAAATACACAGATTTACACATAACATTACAAAACCGTTCACCTGCTCTATAAAACATGCTCAGCACAAACATTTCTTGTTTGGTAGGAGGCTGTTATTAAACTAGATTGGTATTGACAGCCCTCTCTGCGGAGAGTCATTATAGGTGAATTATAGTGACAGTTTTTGTTGGGATTGACTGTCATTATAAAGTGTCTTTATTCGGTTGATTAAAACTCCCTGAATCTCCCACTCCATCACATTTCCCCCTATTGTTCTCAGTCTTACCGTACATGTTTTGAAATAGTTTCAGCAACTAATCCCCAATAGGAGAAACTTATCTTTTCTCAATTTTTAAAAGAGTCAGTATAAAAGTGAAGTTTTGGGTTACTTTTAACTTGTTTTTTAAAAGAGGGACAGGGACATCACACCTTCTTCCCCAGGATCTTCTGCCACTTAATTCACATTTGTAAGAACCTCCAGAGATACACAGAACTGTGTCATACAGAAAATGACAAAGGTGGCAACAAACTGGAAAATATCCTTGTCAGCCGTATTTACAAGTCCTACCAGTCTCCCTAAAAATTTGCATAAACACCTTGTCAGAAATGTAGCATCGAAAGATCTTTTGAAAAGTCCATCTTTCCTGCAAAAAGCACCCTGTCTTCTTGCATTATTTACAGACGTTACAAGATGTTATTAGAGAAGAACAAATCAAAGAGTGGCAATTTCGTTCATTTTTAAAGTCGTTTACTATTATTTTTTTACTTCCCCCAACCCCCGGCACTTGATCTATGATTCAGTGCAACCCCATAAAAATTCTTTAATTTCACGTGGAGGAACTATCCCTGTACACAGCTGTGCAGCTAAAATTCCCTTAAAAGATGCAGCCCAGAAGATGTGAATGAAGCACAGGTATGAGATACTATTAATGTTACAGAACCTGTACCATAGAGCCAGCAGTTTGTGAGCCTCACTTGGGCCCAGCTCAGGCTCTTGTAAAGGTCTAAAAAAGCAGCGTTCCTCTATTTATGAAGAGGGTTCATAACTAAAGTTTTCTACATGTAGAAGCGTATTACAAAACAGTAAAATTAGTAGTTTTAAACCGAGTTATTTCAGTGTGGTTTGCTTGAACAAAGAATAATCTCCCCACTCAAGACCTGCACTGGTGTCTCTCAGCAGACACTTGCTGAGGACTGCAGGTGATGGAACTCGGAGCAGCCCTCACCTGTTCATCTGGAAAACCACCTGCAGCTTAATCTCCCCTGGCTACAGGCAGGAAAACAGAAAACTTCCAATTAAATCCCAACATACCGAACACCCAGGCATTCTGCATTTGCCTTTTCTCCGTTTCAGCTTTCCCAGGAAAGACTCCACACTGAGCTGCACAGCTGAGGTTTCCACAGGTCACCCTTGAGCAAAGGGTGTTTCACATTCCCAGTAATCGGAAATTCAGATTAGTCAGTGGGATTCCAGTTCCCAGGTAGAAATCTGTCAATTGCCCTGAAGTTGTCTATGCAAATCCCTGGTTGTTCACACACGTGGTACCGGTGAAGTCAGTGCCTGCTGCTGCATGACAAAGGGAGCACGATTCAGCCTCTTTGGCCACACCCTTGAAAATGGAAGGAAACCCACCAACAGTTCTCTCCCTACTGCACAGATCTTCTGCCGATCAGCACAACAAATAATGATCTTTTTTGGGGGGATTTAGACCTTTTGATTAGTGATAACGTAGGCTGTACCACTCTAAGGACAAGAGTGTGAGTTCACAATCATCTCCCAAACAAACCCCACATCAACAAACCCCGTATGCTCGTGCCACCAATAGAAGAAAGCATTCAGAGGTTAATTATTTAGAGCAGATACATCACTGAACTCCAGTGGAAGTCGGCAACGGCTTCACATTAGGGATTTTTGGTAACACATCCTCTGTTACTCGTTTGCCTCACAAGGTATGTTTAAAATTATGGTCTGTCTCACCTTATGCCTGCCTTTCCCCCACCTCCTCTCATGGCAAAGTGGGAAATCTGTATTTTTCTTGTCAAGTTCATGAAGCAGTCACAGGGACCAGATAAACAGAGGGATGAGACAAGGCTATCAATAATTACTTTCCCACCAGTAGAAATGTGTACCTCCTGACAACTCAGAAATAAGGCCCTGCCTTTAAGTTAACAGCACTTTCAATAAACCACATACTAAGCACTTACTGACGATTCCGACATGCACGAATACTCATGGCAATTCAGCTCTCCTGTCTGACAAACACTCTGCCTGAGGGAGAGGTTATAGGTGTTTTTTATATATATATACACACACACACACCCCGGATTGTTTATGTTTCCTAGAGCCTGCCCAGGCCCATGCCCTTCCCTATCCAAATGTCTCCACAAACAGCAACCGGACGGAACACATGAGAGCATGCAGCATACACTGTTAGCATTTGATGGATGTCCACCGGCCTAAGTGAAATGGACTTGTGGTCTCAGGAAATTTCCAGCTGGCCAGAATCCAAGCTGTAAAAAGCCATGACCACAACGAGCACTGAGGAGCTCTTGCCGAGAGGCAAAGACTAAGGATGGTGCAGTCCCTTAGCCTAAGGAGGCTAAGGCAGATCTCAGACAGTCAGCATAACATGCTCCTTGCTGCTGAACGCACCATTTAATTATTCAAATAGATCCATGCGGTTTTATTTTTATGGTTCCAAACTCGATTTCCCTTTTGTTTTCAGTGCTCTACGTTGCACATATTTCCCTTCCCGTAACGCTCACGCTGGATTTTCAGGATTCCCCAGCAAAGCAGTCCTGCCAGAGCCGGCTTCTAAAACCTGTGAGGCTCCAATGAACATCACTGTGAAACCTCCTGAGGAGCTCAGTGCCCGGGAACAGGGAAATCACAAGAGGAAAGTGAGGATAAGAGGGGCAGATCTAACCCCGCGTTCAGAATCAGAGCTGGACCGGTTGAACATACGGTATTACAAAATCCCTCTGACCCCAGGTTCCAGGAGCAGGAGGCTGATTCAACTACAAAGAGAACGATGAAAGAAAAAGCAGAAAAAGGCAAATGAAACGACTGACCGCTGTGCAGGAGATGACTCTGTGGACCTGGAGCTGCTGTAGCTACTGTACGGGGAGCTTTGCAGATTGAGATGTGAGACAGATGTTTTGCTAAGTACAACAGAAAGGTTTGCAGTTTGATATAGAACAGGTATTAATTCTAGTCACTGCAGGTGCAGAGAGAACATTGCAGCTACCCATCCTAACTACTCAGTAGTTCAGACATATTCATTTGAATGGTTAATACATGTTAATTAAGGAGAAAAAGTAAGGTTGCTCTTAATAGCCCTGGTCCTTTCCATGATCAAAAGGCAGTTTGGTTCCAAGGCCCATTTGCTATTAGTCATTACATTCTTCTCTTTCAATTAGCATTTCATTAGTAAAATGAACAAACAATTCTAATTTGCAAACACAACTCTTTTGAACAGCACCAAATCCTAGATATAGATGGAGTGAAAATAACATGCAACTGATGCATTATTTTGTCACTACGTATTTGCTACGCTGGTACTCAGCAGTCCTGCTGTGGTGATGAAAAGAGAAGTTGCTTCCAGTCTAATGACAGGGTACCCACAGCATAACAACAAAGATGGAGGGAGAAGAAAATTAAAAGGGGGAAAAAAAAAAAAAAGAGAAAAATTATGCTTGATCTTGGTCGCTCTGTCCCAACTGAAAGCTTAATTAAGCAGCAGACTGATTAAGTGAGCAGTTCATACAGGAAAAACAAAAACAAACACACAAACCCCACAGGTTTAATTGGATGCGTTCTTCCCTGCTTTTCCAGGCAGGCTGCACTTCAGCCAGGGACAGCACCATTATCAATGACAGTCCCGTAGGAAGTGCCCGGGTGTCGTGGCTAAGAGGTGCCTTTGGCAATGTCTGAACCCTGAAGTGCACCCCTGGCTTTGGAGAGGGGCCCTGGAGGAGTGCTGTGGGCCCAATGAAGGGCTGATGGCACTGCCTGCTAAGGAGCTAATGGGCAAAGAATCCAATTTTTGGAGGTATTCTTTAACCGTGACCTCCTTGAACAAAGCCAGCAGTATTTTCCAGCCCGCACACTGCAGCACACCTTATTCGCTCCCCACGCAACCCCGAACACAACAAGCTGCATTTGTGTTGCACTGACAGCTGTCATTGAAACAGAGGCTTGACAATGGCTCCATCAGCTTTTCCACCTTGGAAAGCTGATGGACTGCTTCTTCAAATGGGTTCAATTTATCTGTCAGAACACAACACATATATATTTTTTTCTTTTTTTTTAACATTATTTATTAAATTACAACATGCTATTTTATCACCTCTACCAGCTGGTGAGTCTGTCACAGAGTCGTCCTCCACGCTGGACCAAAAGTAAAGAAAGAACCTGGAATTCTTGATATTAATTGTGACCTCGGCAGCCTGGCTGCTACTGATGTATTGAAGGAGAGAAAAGAGTTGGAGCAGCAATCAGAGGAAAACAAGAAGCAAAATTAAAATCTCTAAGATGTGAACACTAATGAAAAAACTTTCAATGTACATTTCTGAAAGCGGTTGGTATTAAAATTTTCATAAAGATAATCCTATCTGCTGCCATAAATCAAAGTGTAATATTCACCTATGTTCCTGAAGCACATCTGTATCTGGATACCTCATACAGCAGGCTGGAAGCAGTCTCAATGCTATTTCTCAATATATTCTACAGCTTTTTTTTTTTTTTTTTAAATTACTTGAATACCTCCAAGTTCTTTGAGTTTATTACATATTAATATTCTGATTTTAAAGACGTAGAAATTAGGTTCCCATGCTTAGTCCCCACATGATAAAAGCACCCAGGTACATTTTTTACAAAGCACTAACTCTCCAGCTCTGACTAAGTTTGAAGGGTTTTGCTTTAGGCAACTCGAAGAACCTCAGACTTCAGACACACAAGCCCAAGCTTCCAATACGTTAGTATTTATGCACTTATTTCATATTGACTTGTATTAAGCAACTTTACAGGTAGTCCGATATAACAACTTCCTAATAGTCTACTATTCAGCACCTAAAAAAAAAAAACAAACCCAGTTATTTTTAGTTTAGCTAGCAACAAGATTCCTATCCGTCATCAAAAGGGAAGTGTTCCTGCCCACTGCAGCAGAACACCCTCAGCAAGGGTCAGCAGCCGAGCTCAACAGCTGGCCCTGAATTTCAAGTGGCATTTGTGGAGCTGACAATCAGTGGCACAGATGTCGGGGGGTGGAATCACGGGCAATTCCTGTCACTGCTCCAGGACATATGTCTCCAAGTGGCCACTTGCCAATGGCGCAGCACAGCTGAGGATCCTCTGCTCCCACTTATGCTATGGGCCAATCAGCATTCCCTTGTAAGGAGGTGAAGCATGGATGGAAGTGGTAGGCCTGCCACCATACACCTGGAAACTCCCCGGAATCATCTTTCCGACTCTGAGGGTGCCTTTTTCCTGCCAGAGAGGACAGATGTTGTCTTGGGTAAAGCGATTTACCCCTAATCACCATCAAGATCTACATGGAAGAAAGGCTGATGGAAGCTGTAGGTGCATGTGGAAATTGTCAATTAAGGCTGAGGAGTCTCTACAGAAAAGCCGCAGGATGCAAAAGCTCTGACAGGCACAGTCTCTTCCCTTTTTTGTTCCTTTGCTGGTGAGCTGCAAAATGTTCCTGTTAGGGTGAGGTGACCTTGTCAAAGTGATATATTTATTACCAAAGAGTTCATCCATAAGAAGAGGACACAGATGAGGCCCCATGATTAGTGGCGGCAAAGAAATAATGATTTGTTTCTATTTTTCTACAAGCTGTGGTGGCAGGTAGAGCTGTTGCATGGCTCAAACCTCTCGCCAGCCTACATACATCTACTTCAAAAGAGCACCATTTTTCCTTTTTTTTTAAAGAGAGACAGAGTAGGCAAATTATTAAAATATTTAGCAGAAAATGTTGCTGACTCATTTACATGGAAGCAGAGAGGCAAAAGGGAGAGCTTTGGGGAGGACATAACGAGTATGGAGAGATAAAAGCATAAGGGAGGGAAAGAGGGCTAGACTATAAACCATCTCATGTACATTGGAGGAGAGGAAAAAAAAATCCTCATTTGGTGTTTGGCTGTCAGTGAAATCATAAAAACTCAGAGAGCTATATAATCTATAATAAGGTGGTTCATCTTTTTTTTTATGGCTTTGCTGACAGGTATAGCAGATTCAAATCTTTCCTTACAACAAACTGGGAATAATTTTACAGCCATGCTCTCCTTTCTTCCTCCCTTTACCTTGACACCCTTTCTTCGGTTAGTGCTGCCACTGACATTAAAAATGACTCCCTTGTCTAACCAGCATCTCTTCAGCCACGGAAAAGGAGAGGCCAGAACCCCTCTCCCTTCGGAACTCCAGCCCTCCCACATCACCCACCAGCCTCCCCTCTCCCAGGAGACCCCAGGCTTGACCTTTCCATCACCTTTTGTTACCGTGTGGCAATACATGTCTCCAACGCAGAAAACATTTCCTCTATGCTTTTCTTGGACGTGAAAATAACATAAAATAGTCATAACCAAAAATAACGGGCTGGTGACCTGTTATTTTATTTAGTACCTATACTCACATCCCTCCCCAGCAGTCATTTAGCAATCTGTCAAAAATCATGGCGCAGTAAGTGCCTGGATGCCAAAGGCTTCCTTGTGCAGGCTGAAGTTGCTTTTTCCCCCCTCTCTTTCAAGAACAAGGCAATCAGTCACATTCTGGAGTAAACGAGTCAAGTATCTGACTCCAGTCCATTCCAGAGGATTTCATGCTTTGTTAAGATACCGGTAAGAGAATTGTTCTTCTTTTCCAAGGAGGGCTGCACTGCAGGGAGTGCAAGAGCAAGAACTGTCACACACGTAAGCCACACCAGGACCCACTTCTGTCAGACTTTCAATGCTCAGTTGGACAGGGCAAAGGAGCGCTTTTAGGAAAGATGACTACAGGGAATCCAATACTGTAACAAGGAAAGATGGCATTTACTCATAAAACTTCTCACCACTGCTAAACACACACCTCACGAAAACACACAGCCAGAAAAACATTTCATTAAATGTTTTGGAAAACAGGGATTTAGATTTACTTTTTCCCGGGCTGGATCCCATGGCCACAACTGGCCAGCAGAAGAGACAAACTGTCTCAAATGTTTCAATATTGTTAAACCAAACCGAGAACCATATTACAAACCAGATACGCAGAGCATGAGGTTTTCAAAATATTTAGCAGTATGTTCATTGTATTTTGGTGTAAATCACTGCACAAGTGGCAGTAAGTAGAGCGCAGTTCAACCAACGAAGAGAAAGGTAGAATTTCATTTGCTTCTTGTAAATTCCCTCTTATTGTAATCCGTCAGAAATCCAAGGAAGGGAACAGAAAGGGCTTGAGTGTTTTATCATAATTTTCAAAATCCATTCTACATTGCTACTTCCTATGTAAGAGAGAGGCATGTACATTATTATGGCAGATACACACAGGGATTAAATATTTGTTCCTGACAAATAACAACTGGTGATGTAAATTATGATGTAGTTAATGAAAGCAGCTGGGAATGGTGACAGGGAAAGGGGGAGAAAGAAGAGGGTGGTAAAACACTTCCATCCAAATTCTACACAGACTAGCTTTAACATGATTTAACAGGGTACGTGTTGGGCTGTTTAAGTGGCCAACATCACGCCTTTTCTTTCCAAGAGAGTCAGGAGAGGTGATTTTGAAAAGCAGAATTAGAACAGCTTAGAAACAGTTAATCTGCAAAAGTGTTTCAGACAGGAACAACATCCCTGAAGAAAGCTGGAAAGGTACATATGGGACAAGTAGGCAGAGTGAATAGAAAAAATGCTGGAATTTCAAGAGGGAACAGTCACTACTAGGTGAAAACTCTCTAAATATTTTTATGTGGAAACCTCACATTAAATATCTTAGAAAACAATATCTAATACATAGAGCTGAAAGATTCCCAGTCACTTTTATTCTTACTACATCAGTCATTATTCAGTTTTTGATATTGTTTTAGACAAGCAAAGCCATTGTCAATAAATTCTAAGATGATAAAATTGTCAGTTACTCAGAAAAGATCTGTAACTACGTACATAAAAACTAACAACCACAAACACAAGTTATGCAAGATGCAGCATGTATTAAAACGGGATCATTGACAATAATTAAGAGTTCTCCACACCTGCAGCAATAGTTTTTCCATTTATTAGGTGGTATTATGCCCTTCACACTGGTGTAAACTAGGTAGTGCCTAATTACCACCAGTGCTCGCTTCTGTTAAAACAGACTGCGCAGAGCACTACTTGCAAAATTACTGTCACATCTCCAGGGCCCAGCCCGAAAAAAGCCCTAATTAATCTCACCATCACTTTGAGAACAAGTGCAAGAGTTGCAGAACAGTGATAAAGGCATCAAAAAAAGCTACAGATATGACTGAAAACTCAAAGCATCACCTCTCCTTACATAAGAGATTTAAGGTAGAAGGCACGCTGAATACACCTTTTCCTCTCTTTGCTATTTCTGGAAGTAAATAGTTTTAGATACACATATGGTAACACTTGGAAGGAGGAGACAAATCCTGTGTCTTCAGGGAAGCTGACAGCATGGGGATAAGATTTCTGTGGGACTTTGCTGTTTTGGGTGTTTTATCTACGATGGCCATTTCTAGGTTAAAGGGCAATTCCTTCCACACAACTGCAAGATGTTCTGCAAGTAACAGATTTCCAGGTATGGATGTGCAAATAAAGGAAATTAAAGGAATACTTTTAGAAACACTCGAGACAAGACACAGCAAATGCACAAACTGGCATAACCACACTCAGTGTAAGAGAGCAACAATAATTGAAAGCAAAGAGCCCAGAGTGACTGACTTGAAAATACACAGGAGAGAAGTGATCCAAGGAGCTACACACGGGCACAGCTTCCCTGTAAACCAGAACATGGAGCTACAAAGAGTCGAACTATTGCCGAGTGCAGTCTGGGCTCCCTGAGCTAGCAATCCCGTTGGCAAAGTGACTTCTGACTTCAGCCGAGGGTTCTTCAGCTATGAACACAATTAGTAACTGAAAACATGTTTTAACACACCTAAACCAGGCACAAGCCACAGCATGAGCACAGTATATTGCTGTGACTGGCACATGTCAAATGTTAGACATTTACCAGCATAACAGGTCAGGACATTCACAGCTTTTTATGATGTACGTTTGTTATCAGAGAAGCCCAATAACCCACATATCATTTTAACTCCTGTGTAAAATACAGGCAGTGCTCCTACCTGACAAAGACATGTCATAAATAAAATATTAGCCTGTTACAAGTGGCACACTTAGGAGCAAAGACCTCATTGCAGGAAACATCAAGACCTTCACCCAGACAGCTGAAACAACAACCAAAGACGCCCCTTAGGAAAGCTGATGTCAGAAGAGGTTGGTGGAGCTGCCTGGTGAACCACACTAACACACAAGCACCTCTGCCTGCTTACAGAGGCAGCCGGGGAACAGATCCACCAGGCACAGCCAGCAGCGAGGATGGGCACTCACACCACTGCTCCAGGGGTCTCATGTCCCCCCTTCCTCTCACAGCAGCAAACGGGGACAAGAACAACCTGCTAACAAACAGTGTCTGCGACAATTAAAAGCTCGGTACATTTGTTTTGAACTGCCTGCAGTATTAACAGAAACCACTATGCCATTATTCAGCTCTAAACCAGACTTTATCACTGTTGTGACATTCGATGACAGCACTTCCCTTCCGCAAGGGTTTTATAGCGGTGCAATAGAAGGCACTTAGCCAACCACAGAATTTCTGTTCTGTTATTCAAATGTTATGTTGTTACAAGTTGTTGCAATGCTAGTTCACATAGCAATAATAACTATGTAAAAAAAAAAAGGCAATGCAATTGAATTAAATCAATCACTGGAGGATTGCTTTGGGGTTTTTTTATTGGTTCAAAAGAATATGGGGAAGAAAAAAGCCCAGATGCTAAACAAAATAACTCAGAGAAAGAAATTATAAAGGCCATTACACAGTGATGTAGACTGTGAATCTGATTTTAAATTGTTAGAAGACTTATTCAATTATCAAACTGTTCAAAGTGAAGCTAAGAATAGCTGTAGAAAGATAATTACATTCTCATGGTTTAGTGCTGCCATTTGATTATTTGAAATGTCCTTTAGACTTTCAAAACTGATGCAATATAAGAACAAAAACACTTATCTTGTGCTCAAGTCAAAAGTGCTTTTCAAATATTACATGCTGTATAGTTTAGAATTTATGCAACAGTGAAAGATCTTATTGAGCTGGAAAATAAAGATACTTTTCTTTTCCAATTTGTTCTTCAGTTATTTTCCAGTCGAGTAACATAATCGTACTTTAAAACTTATAGTCAGTAAAAAGCAGTTGACTGTTCACAAGTTTTCAGCAGTACAAATTGACAGTAATATTTGATAAATATGTGGACCTCTGAAACAAAGTTGTATTGACAATTTTTGAAATGCAAATTATGTAACTTCATGCATTTTATTGCGGTATTTTCCTGTAACTTCCTTTCATGTCCAAACCAATATGCTCATATATTTACATGCACTTGTGTACTAGAAAAAATGGCGCTGGTTTAAGTGGAGAAAGAAATAGCATGCACACAAAAATAAAAAAAGTCCATGTTAAAATAATTATACGCATAAAGGATGACTTTATGTGTATAATGACTTAAATACGACTTACAAAATTATGACTTAATTTTCACTTACGTAATTGTAAATAAGCACAAAACCTGTACTGTGTGTTGCTCATGTCGTCAGCTTCATCTGTGATAAAATGATTAATATTTCATAAAGACTTTTAAATTTTATCCTTTGTATACCTTATGGATAAACAGACACAGAAAAATACATCTCCAAGCGGCGCAAGATCTATCTTTGCTGAAATGTTTTGTTTCAAAAGCGGGACACTTCAGAAATGCATCAGTTTTGACAAAGCTTCGAACATGAAGCTGTCCAAGGTCCAAGGTGAACATTCCCTGGTTACTCCTGACTGAGAGACTCAAATTGAAAACTTGACCTTTCAGACTGGTTATAGACACTTCAACAGTGCCATTTCACAAAAATATATAAATCCTTTTGTTTCATTCTCACACAGAACACTCGCCAAAGACAGCTGATGCTCTCTAAACATCAGCAGCAAGTCACTTTAACAAGGATCACGTCCCAGTCTTTACTTCTAGCTTTCCAAAAAAGCTAACAAATAGTAGGATGATGATATTTAGTGGTTTGGGTTTTTTTCTTTGGAGGGCAGGTTGTTGGCGTGGGGTTTTTTTGTTCGCTTCTTTGTTTTAGTAAAATCAGCTGTAAAATTCTACGCTGTTACTTTACCAAGTTCATTTTAAATAATTACTGTCCTTTACATTGTAGAGACATGCAGTCCTATAAGCAGAAAAAACATCATCTCTCACCAGCTACCCAGGCAATTTAAAAGGTGGAAAAATGTAAATAAAATTTTAAATTTTAGCTATTATTCTCATTTTGACTAAGAGTTTAACCTAATCACATCACCTTCCCAGAGACTCAGATGAAGGTTGTTGGAACATGAGAATTCATGACACCAGTGGCACCCTGGCATTTGGAACACACTATTTCAAGTATTCTGGGCCTTTCACAAGCCGCCCAATTCTTCAGCCATTTCAAGCTGAAATGTGTACTGTATATTAAGCTGATACAACGCATTTTGATGCCCATTCTTGAGCCTATTCACACCCAGTTAGATCAGTGTGATCGGGGGGATGCTGCACTCCTCTACAGGCAGGGAGCGGCTGGCAGATATTCTCCGTGGGATTTCCATCACTGCAGCCAGAAAAGGCGAAGCCCTCGTACCCACAACGGAAGCACAGCACAAGCCAGTCTTTCACGTCACAAAAATAAAAACCTATTTCCAACATCAGTAAGAAGTTTCTGGACCAGTAAGGGCCTATTAAGTAACCCAGACCCGAGCTGCGCTGTGAAGCTTCCGTGGAATAGCTACTCAAGAAAGATGAACCTGAACTTTGAAGCTGACAAAGCCTTTGCCAGTTTTCAAAGGAGCTTCCAGGAAGAATCAAAAATTAGTACAGTTTTTAAATTCTAGAAAGACGAGGCATACATTGTGTATCATCATAAGCTATCTAGAAATTCTAGTACAGCTTCTTTTCTTCAGCTGTAAGGAAAATGTGAAGTTCCTCAGACCCTAAAATCTCGGAACAGAGGATTCAGGCAAGAAAGATGTGCAAATATTTATGGAGAAGAAGAGCAGGCTGCTAGTAGAGACGAACCAGTGACACAGAACGGCTAAAAGAGTTTGCAATTACTGTCATGTCACATTTTCTTTTTTTTGTCATGTGCCTCCACTGTCTTCTTCTAGGTCAGTCAACTTTCAGCAGGCTTCTGTTACCATACCTGGACTCAGTTTCAGTTTGTCCGATACATCCTCACAGAAGGGTAAGATGAGACAGTTTTGCAAGAAGATATTTTATTGCATATGCAGTATTTCGGGATCCAAGCCATAGAGCTCCTCCTAGCCATGATAAAAATACATAGATACATGTCGTTGTTTGTGTATTACGTATGCACAGATGCATGCATATATTTGCATATATATTGAAAATTTTAATACATTTTTACACAAACACACATGCATCTATATCATACAGTCCTAAGGAGAAAAATTTCACTGGATCAATAGATAAAATAAGTTATTATCAAAAGAATTGAGAAGAGAGAGTGGGACATGAGAAAACAGCATTAGCAGCCGCTTCTGAATAACCCCCACAATTCAAGGGACATTCTTGGATAAAGCACCACCTCTTTGAAAGCAAACTCTGAGTGCCCTGAACCGAACTCACCTGAAACGAACACAAACCGGTTCGGACCATCCCAGGGGAAGTCTAAGGAGAGAGAGGTCACGGCTGATCAGGAACCCACCCCCAGCTCCGCTGCTATCGCTTAAATGTCGCTCTGTGAACGAGCTGGGACTCACCAACAAGCCTGTTTTCCACCTCTATGAAACAATTAAATATTATACTATTACAGCATCAATTAAGGCAGATAAAGTAATAGTCTAATTGAATGCTCCAGGAGGCTAATGGCTTTGCTTTCACTCGATAATGGATTGCACTCCCTACTCGTGTGCTATAAAGCCAGACATGGGATCAATACTTCCTTCTGCTTAGAAAGCCTGCTTGCCTGGAGCATAATAGATATCTAATTTAAGATTCTTTGCTCAGGCTTTCTTCTCTTAATCAAGGAATAATATATCATTTTTTAAAAAGTACTTTCTTTAGAGGCATAATTCCCCCATCATTGCGTTTTAAGAAAGTTTTAAGTAACTTGCTCAGCTTTAATTCCATGGAAGCAAAAGGCCCGTTTATCTTAGGACACATTCCGATGCTTACTTGGTAAAGGAGACTCTCCTGACCAGCTCAGCTGCAGGAATGTGCCCGTATCTGGAGCCTTGTTCCCCCAGAAGGGCTCTTGAGGGACTGCAGAACGCAGAGTTTGCACGTTTACAATTAAATAAATTGTGGGGGGAAATCGATTTGGATCATTTCATTGTTTTTCTTGTTCAAGGAAGCATGGGGCTTTTTTCTTCCTCAAGGAAGGCTAAGGTGAACAAGTTTTGTAGCATTTCAATCCTGAATCAATGCAAAGGAGAACTCTCAGCCCCAAAATGCATCAGGATACTGAATGCATCCCAGAAAAATATAGCTACTTCAATATAATTTAGAGCTCACATTTTCAAGGACAATAAATATATATTTGCTATTGAGTGCTGGAGAAGTTTGTCATAAGCAACACAGAAAAACCTTCCAGGTTATTGTAGGAGTAGGACTTTAAAAGAAATGAGTCGTGAAGAAAGAAATAGTGGCCTTTGCTACATTTAACTGAAAAGATGCTTGTATTAACAGAGAGAGAGTAACCAAACAGACTAAATGGCTGGAAATGAGGTTTCAAAATGTTAAACAAATAATGGCGTAATAAGATTTGCATTTAGCACTGAAATCAGTGAGTAGCATTAGCAAAGAACAGTTTTTTTAAGCTGCTGATTCTGCATTTACCAGAAAAATCAGAGCAAACCTGCTCACAGGAGTGAAGGTATGAGCTTTATTGAGGATAAGACAAATCCAAGGCGTTTTAGGACACTGTCCATTGCTCGGTGACAAAATCGTGGGTCTCTGGTGTGAGCCCCTCGTTACAAACCCTGTGGTGCCCAGCAGGGGATGGATCACACTCAGTGAGCTGGATGCATGAGGAGGAGCAGGAAAGAGCTGCTGCTGTTTCCAGGCGGGAGGCTCGAGGACGTGCTAAGGAGGGCTCTCAGACAAGCACTGCACAGCCACAGCTGGATAAAACAGGAATCCCAGAGCGACCCCTCTGAGCAGAGACACAAGCAGTTCCTCCAAGGAACCGCTGCCAAGGAGAGGGAGGCCGAGCTGTTTCGGGGACCGAAAGCAGTCACTGAGTTCAGGCAGTGGTTAAAAATACTCTAAATGGGGTTACATAATATCATTTAGCCGCTGTTATCATGGCAAAGTTTGACTGGAAAACTGTGCGTTTGAGATTAACATGATACGGATCCGCAGACACCTGGAACTAACACCAAATGAAACAGATCAAGTACCTGGTCCCGGAGTGATTCCTAAAGACTCTGCCACCATATGCCTTTTACAGATATGCAATGCAATACACATTTCAAATATATATTTTTTAAAGCAGCTCCTTCAAATGACTCCCTTTGCTACTCTGAGGTGATGAGCCTGCATTATCAGTCATTCTCCGGAGGAATTCCCAAACCCCTTCCACCACTGCCTTGGGTCTGAAAAGCTCTACCTCAGTGCTATCGATATTAAATCAAGAGAATTAGCTCACAACTGGAAATATAGGAAATGCATATAAATAACTTCTAACACAGCAAGAAGTAAATTAATCCAGAAACTTCACTGTGAAGACTTTCCCATATATGAAAATTCTGCTTTTACTGCATTACCTAGACAAATTCCTGAAGTAAAGAATGGCTAAGAAAAAGGGTCTAAGCGTCAATACAGAGCAGGTTGGCTTTTCCAAACATAAATGAGTATTTATAAACCTTTCTAATACAAACACAGTAATCCCAGGAAATGCACATTGTTGCTTTTTACTTATGGACAACTCAAAAACTCCTTTAAAACTCCTCTTAAACTGGAAAACGAGGTGCCTGTTATTGAGAGGGAAATGCAGACAAAAGCCAGATAAAAAACCTGGCCTCATGAGCTCGGACATAACACTTCTGGTCCGCACATCCCGAGATGGACACTTGCAACACTATATTCCATTTCTAAGAATACAAATGCTCTCATGTCAGTGCAGAGAACTCTCCAGAATTGGCATGAGAGAAAAGAGGTACAAGCAGAACTATTTTATTGCCATTTAGCTCTTCCCATAGGTGCCCAAGTTCAAAAATTAGACCTTCAAAGCTTGTCTCTCCCCAGTCACTTTCTCAAAGTTCTTCAGCACATAAAGGTTTTTCAGTAAGCTCCCAAGGTTTACTGAGACCTCTCTGATTTCTGCAGTCATGCTCTAAATCCAGGATTATTCTGCTTTCATAGTCCCTCTCTGCCTGCCCATGGCCTCCAGACACGTTGTATTAGGCCATTATAAATCAAAAGTGAAGGAGGTTTTCCTCATCCTCCGCCTTCCCCCCCCACCGTGCCTCTCTGCACCCAGTCCAACAGCACACGGACAAAACCATCCATCATATCAAAGTGTACATTTGTACTGCTCCTCCTTGAGGGAATTTCAGTTCCCTGCTCACTCTCTGCAGACACAGCATGAAAGGGAAGTTGGGCTTGCTTCTGCACTCGGGCTACCCTTTTAAACTGGAACCAGTTCAGTACTGACTGTCAGACAACAGAGTAAAGCGCTCAAGAGTGCCCAAATGAGACGGCAGGATGCTCAGCGGGAAGGAGGTAGAGACGTTCCCGGTGTGCCCGAGTGAAGTGTCTAAGTGACAAATTGAGGTAAAATGAAAATAAACACCACGATCAGAGCTTACTCCATGAATATTTCTTCATAAAGACATACTGCAGAAAGCTTGGCTAAACGCATCCTTTGCCTACCTTGAACTTAGCATTCTCAAGACACCAGCTGCATGTCATCTATGAAGCATCTTGTAATTCTAAAATTTAATTTGATAATCATTTCTGTCTCCTCGATTAACTCTAATGAAGCAGGCTCATTAATTTTCCAACAGGTACTGCTTATTTTATCAAGCTGCTATGTCAAAGCATAGCAATGGGAGGAGGGCCTTCCCTCCTTCTCCAGGTCGGAAGAAATTCGCTCTGGAAGGCAGCGTGCACACACTGGACTCAGCCCAGAGTCCAAGAACACTGTCAGAGTCGGTAAAGTCCTGCAGAGTTATTACTGCTGGAACCGAAGACAACTGCACTTCCTCTGACACGTGCAAGGACATGAAGGAAGTGCTGTTATTCCTCTTACCCCTGACAGATGCACGAGTACTCAACAGAACAAAATTAAGTCACTTCTGATGTCTTAGCACAAGACACATTTAAATGCTTAGGAGAAGACACCAAATAGCTCTTGATCTCTTACGTGTCCCACCTGTCTCCTGGTAGTTAAAAACACATACAGAAATTCTGTCATTTCGTTTCAGGTAATAAACTGCCATCAGCTAGTCACTCTAATCACAGGGATGTGCAACAGCAGCAAAAAGCTGAAGAGCACCAAAACCCCAACCACGGGCAGCACCACTGACAAGAGAGGCTGAATTTCCAGGAAAGAGCAAACAATGGGCTGTGGCTGTATGCTGAAACAACAGAAACGTGTAAACCGCTGTAGTAAATCAGAAGCTGCCAACAGCGTCAGAGGTTTTTAGAGCAAAAAAACCCTGCTAACGGGAGATTTAAGCATATAAAATGGAGACTGAGAGAGCAGCATACTGGAATTGGAAAGGCAAAAAAATCATCATGCTTCCTATAACTAGTTATGATTTCTCATTATACAAATGTGCCTTGAAGAGTCACATTACCGCAGGGTTATTACACCCAGTAACTACTGACCCCCGGGTCACAAATTAAAATCAACCAGATCTACAACTCTATTTAAATTATAATACACCTCTCATTTCATGGAGGAATCTCATCATGAAGATCATAATTGCAAATTGCCCACCACACACATTAGGCAGAAGTTGGATTTATTTTAAATTAAAAAGTAGCATTTCTTATACCCCACCAGCATACTATCAGGGTCATTAAAACATTTTGGAAAGCTCTTGTTTTAGTTTGCCTTCAACTTCTCTGTGGTAGAAAATCAAGTTACTTCTCTGAATTAACATTCTTGATACATTATGTTAACTCTTTTCTGGCTTGTCTTTTCTCAGGTTAGCAGAAACAGTTAAATTTATCCTTCTACCATAGAATATCAGAAGAAATTTAAGACTGTGTTAAACACGGATTTGAAAAAAAAAAATTGATCAGGTTAGGCTTCATTAAAGTTTATGCTGCAAGGAAAGTACCATATGCATCCAAACAGGTTCATAAATTCATAAAAAAGATTAACGGCACTGACCAAATATAAACTGTTTGATAATCTGAAGCGTGTCAAGACAGGTAGAACTTTTCCACAAGACTTGGCAATAACACAGCATATTTCAGAGAACAAAATATTTCAGTTGGAAAGGACCCACAACAATCATCTAGTCCAACTGCAATATATATCACTTGTCATTTTTATCCCAAAAGTGCTTAAAACTTTTGACTTCATGCATAAGAATCACTTAATCCACTGAAAAACAGCAGCTAAATTAATTAGGGCTAGAATTGAAGAATAGGGATAAAAATTTGAGAGAACACTGTCATTGTTTAGAGTCTGTAACATTTGTTACAGGACACAAAAACTGACTATGGAAGAGCACTTAAAAAAAACCAAAACAAACAGGAAAACAAGGACTAAAAATTAGATATGAAACTGAAACAATATACTCTGGACTTCAGCCTCAAAGCATTGGAAGTGAATCAGTGCCTAACATCTTCTGTGGATTACATGTTTAATTTTTGGCAACCCGGTGAGACATTTTGCTAACAATGCACGTAAAGAGAGCGGAGCAAAAATTTATTATTTTAACATTTAAATTTCCAGGAATTCTTTTTTCCATCTCTGTTTGGCCAAAACTGAAAAAAATCTATGTGACACAGTAGTTTGACCCCTCAGAGTATGCAGGGTGTGATCAATTTGTCTATTACCATGGTAACAATTTTTTTTACATTAATGCTAAAGTGTCAAGGAAACATCATATCCTTGTCTAAGTTCTTACGGTGTAAAATGAGGGTGAGGCACAAAAAAATTCAACATAAATCATAAATAGGGAAACATCAGCTGAGCTCAACTATACAGGTGAAATTCTATACAGGTGAATTCAAAGTACCACATANAAATATTTCAGTTGGAAAGGACCCACAACAATCATCTAGTCCAACTGCAATATATATCACTTGTCATTTTTATCCCAAAAGTGCTTAAAACTTTTGACTTCATGCATAAGAATCACTTAATCCACTGAAAAACAGCAGCTAAATTAATTAGGGCTAGAATTGAAGAATAGGGATAAAAATTTGAGAGAACACTGTCATTGTTTAGAGTCTGTAACATTTGTTACAGGACACAAAAACTGANAATTCTGAACAAATGCCAAGAGAGAATGAACCACCAGGAACTGTCAGCTCAATCCCTTTCTGGACAGGGAATTTTTTGTGAATTGCCCCTGCGTTGCCTTGGACAAAGGCAGAGAAGAGATTTCTCACTTGGAGCAGTCAGCCTTCGAAGTGGAGGGCTACCAACAGGAACAGAAACTCCCTCACGCCAAACCCCTTTCCAGAGAGCAAACAGCACTGTCCAGACTTTGACTGCAGCGGCCCTTTGCCAGCCAAGCACAGGTTACAGCCTCACGGCACAACAGCCATTAGTGAAAAGCAGAACCAGACAGGGCTGATTAATAGGGAGCAGCACTGGAAAATAAAGAGGGACACGGATCATCACGATGGGCAGCTGACGTACGCAGGAGAGTCACCGTCAGGATTGGGACGGCTTAAAAAAAGGTGTTTGAAAGGATGGCGTACACATGTTTCCAGAATTTTGTGTCACATATAATGGGGGGTCAAGATGGTGAAAAAGTACACAGAGGTGTGTCTGAGGAAAATGGACCCAGGCAGAATCCAACCCATGGGTAAATGACAACGCGAAAAGTGGAAAGGGAAGCAAGGTCCTCCGAAGGTCGAGTTAAAATGTTAGACGTGAAAGAAAATTGGGGGCCTGCAGAGAAATAAAAAGCAAAGTTAAAAATGATCAGAACCACCAGCAGTACACAATTTTTTGGCAGTATTCTCAAATCATACACGAATTTGTTACAAAAATTGGGACATTAAGCTTTGAAAGTCTGTTCAGGGAGCAATAGAGCAGAGCAACATCTTACAGATGCTTTGGAGAAAGCATCTGTAATGGTTAGAGGCACCTGAAAAGACTAAGGTAAAGCAACTCGAGGAAACCTGCTAATGGAATCACAGACAGAGCACGGGAGAAGGAAGGCAGCGAACGTCCCTCAGAGAAAAGGGCAGAGACACAGTAACTTTTCCTGGTCATTCTGAGCTGGATCCAATGGCAAAGGGATGGGCAGCGGGGTAGACGGATCGAGATGTTCGATCAGAGAGAAAACAATTCTGAAAGAGAGCTGCATCTAAGGGGTGTTCACACGAAGGAAATTATGTCCACGCGTTCACAGCAATTCTTTAAGGTTCCCCCAGAGCTACGACTCCAAATCCGTTCACAGGCAGCAACATCTGACTGTAAAATGTCACATGAGAGGCTGAAATGATCTGAGCTCTGCATTTCCTTTCAGATGGCTCATACACCTCACATACATCTGTGGCTACAACAGCACCAACGAAGGAACGACGTGGACATCTAATTTCTAGGCCCTCTGCGTAAAATACACTCCCCAGAGCTACAGCCCACAATGGCAACGGGTCTTCTTTTCTTGTTCAGATTTAGTAAACACCAAACACTTTGCAGACTGTGGTAGTTTCATCTAAAATACAACATTTTGCACAAGTTTTGAAAGCGTTCTGTTGACCTCAGAAGCTATGTTTTCACGTGGATGTCAAGCCAGCACAAACAGCCTTCACTCAGCAAGTTCAAGATTCTCAAGGATGTATTTTCAAGAGCTCAAACCATCCTGATAACCACAGCGCTGACTATGGTGATCTACTTTCTTGTTTAATTTCCTGTACTCTGAAACCATTGCACAAACCTCGCCCGTAAATCTGAGCCGGTTTGGGTTTTAACCTTGAAGGTCTGTGATGATTTTAGGCAAAGCTTGCAGCCAACAGAACGTTCTCCTCAAGCCTATTCCCAAATATATAGCATTTTTATCACTGCTCTACAGAAGCACCAGAAAACCACACACTTTCCTCATACCAAGGCATGACGCCACACAGGCAGAAACTACCCTCAGTCACAGCAATAATATCCCCTTTGAGTATTTCCCAGTGTCAAAGCGTAAAAAAACACAAGGCAAATCACACTACGTAGCCTGTTTGTCCCTAAGAACACCCATAAATTCTTTCTCACCAGGTTTTGTTCCCATCTCAGCTGGGAGCATCCCTTTCCCTTTTATTTTCCTCCAGTTTTATCACTGGATGACAGCAGGATTACAGAAGGCTCTGATCTCTGCTGAAGTATTGGGCAGACAAGCACTCAAAGTCTAGAGGTGAAACGTAATCTTACAGTGCTTGGGCTTGGATTGATGGTTGGTTCTTCTCCTTTGGGGGGTCGCTGGGTTTTGGGGTGGGGTTTTTTTAATTGTTTCAATTCAATTTTTTTTTTAATCCAGTTCTTTACATTCACATGTTTGAGGCAGTGATTTTTTTGGAAATACCAGGGAGTTGTTCGAATTCTTCCAAAGTTATTCAGTTAAGTAAGTAAGCACCCAAATGCAGGTTTCAGCAAGGGAAAGGCTTTAGCTGAACACACAGACAAGATTTCCTAAGTGTGTTTCCTGCGCAAATACTGAACATAAGGAAGCCCACACACCCCACGTTGGTTTCTCTGCCAGGCTTTATCCACACGGAATGACTGAAGGTGGGACCTTCAAGAGCACAAGACAACACCCAGAATTATTCTATTTTGCTGCTTATTTGCTTTTCATAATTTCCATTGTTGAACCGGCTACGCTGCTAACCTAGAGAAATACCTTGTTTGGCTGGATCTACCCAAATATTTGTGTTTCTGGCTTTATGCAGGAATGTTTTCCAGTTCACATCCAACACAGCAGGCAGCTGACTGGAAAGGCTCAAGTAGTACAAGCGTTATGGTCAAAGATTATCCATAAAGCCAGTGCTTCCGAGTTCTGCAGATTTCAGTTGTTTGCATCAATATTCACTGCGCAACACAAAGTTCACGCTAAGAACAACTAAGAAAACTCAGATATTAGCTACTTTGCTGTTTATAACCTAGTGTAATGATTTAAATGGAACTTTAACTGTATTCATGATGAAATGTCTCGTCAGTAACAACCAGGGCATCAAATTCAGTTTTATTTTCTCTAGAGGAGTGGCAGTGAGCTGTTTCAATTACAGCGAAATTGTTTTGTCAGCACGCTGTTTAAAAGAGCAATAGGGCTCTGCTGTACAAAAATACAGATGCTGCTTACTGTGACTTACTAAAAAAGAGAAATTGCATAACCTACTCATCTCTTCAGAGTGCAGTGCTCAGTACTACAAATACGTCAAAACCCCTGAAATCTCCGTATTAAAGTATTTCAGAGGGTAGAATGTGAGTAGAAGACATTCACTCGGATCAAATTACTATGAAGAGCCTTTGGAGCTACTTTTTACAATGTCATTCAATGAAAAGCTAATAGAGATTTTTATCTTTCCATGATTACTAGATCATTACATTTAATAAATGCAATGGTGTTTAACCCTATTGTAAATGAAATGCACTTTTCC
>VYZQ01013150.1:0-36398 GCA_013400655.1 Mystacornis crossleyi | reverse complement strand
TATCACCAAAGGACTTAGCACCTGTTTACATGGTTTGGTTGTGTGGGTTTAAAATAAATCTCACTAATACTTTGGGAGAAATCATGATGCTATTTGCTTTCTGGGATATAAAAAGAGATTAAAATGTCAGGAAAAGCATCAAGTTTTCTAAGATGCACTATTTACTGATAATGGCTAAATAACTTTCTCTCATTACAAAGGAAAATGATTCTGTGGCAAAATATCCATGGATATCCAGTCTGAGGAACTCTAAAGCAGCAATGCTTTTCCAGTAGAATGACTTGAGGGAAAGAACTGCTCACACTTTTCTCTTTTAAATGAAACAAAGGCAAAAACATTGACCTTGAATGTCACTTTTATTACAGCAGCTCCTTCAGCTTTGTCATAAAGCTCCAAGGTTACCAGTGCCCTGGAACCCAATCACACTCTACATCACCACCAGCGCTATTCTGGCTGCTGAACCATTTTCTGAGCTGCGCAGGGAAACGTCAGGCAGGCTCCAAAAGAGTGTCTCAGTGCCTCGCCTATAAAACCTAGAAGCCTGTCTCTATAATATCAAGCTGCAGCCTGCACAACTGAGCAGCGACTCAGGGACGATCCTTCCCTACGCTGCACAAGACTTTTTTCTTCACCTGAACTCTCTCTCCATAAATTTTCACGCTCTGCCTCTTCTACAAGTACCATAGCAGAGCTCCTGCTGAAACACCAAACCCCCTTTCCATTCCCCGCAGCTGATTTTCTAGGGAATTTGAACGTTGCAGGAACTCTTGGTATGCTTTTGATCATCTCAGTGAGAGAGGCAAATGAATAAACAGAAAATAATAATGAAAATACAGGGACAGGTATACAGGAGGCCAAAGGTGGCAAGAGAAGAGTAACTGCTCGAAAGAACTACGAGGTGAGAGGAAGGGAGAGTGAGCCTGTTGGAGGGAGGGGAAGGAAGTGGCTGAGCAGCACTGCAGGTAAAGCTTTCCTGTTGTTTTTGATTTCTGCTACGAGCAAAGCCTCTCTCCAGTTAAAAAATGAGCTTTCTCAAACTACTACAGAGTAAAGCCCTACCCACCTAACGTCTCACCCCCTTGACGTCTCATTCATCCCTGGAGGAGCTCTTCATTCTACTGCAGCCAAGTACTGCTGTAAGCACCCGCCAGTCAAAACCCCTTACTCATATACACATATAAAAACATAAAAACAGTCCCATACTTTCAAAGATATTGACAGGTCCCTTCGGTTTTTCTTCAGCATTAAGAGCAGTGAGATATCAAGCATTACGGGTTTTAACTCGAAGGTTTCTGTATGTCAGAGTAGGCACACTCTTACCTTCAACACATTGGGGGCTGTTCCTCACCTGATAACATTAGGCCTTAAGCCAGGATGAAAACTTTCTTTGCAAAGAATTTCCGAGGCAAACAAGCTTTATATAAATTACAAGACTTGCAGAAAGGTAACAGCATATTCAGAGCAGAGAGAAGTGAAAATTTTTCTATTGACAACTGATGCAGGAACAAATAAAACTTGAAGAATAACTCTGATGTTCTATCAACTATTTTCTTTCATAGTTAGGCTGTACTGCAGATTCATTAGGTACGTAGCAGCTACTCTTTGCTCTGTGGAAATGTAATCCTATTCCCTCCAAGTAAAACAGATTTTTTTTACCAAGAATATGCAGGATTGCACCCTTGCAATTACATCCCCAAGAGTTACCAACGTACATTAAGGGCTCTTGTTAGAAGTGGTTTGATCGGTATGTCGTTTCATGAGAGACTAAATGCTACATGAATCCCTGGAAATGATTGTGTTAAACATTTTAATACTCTCTATACTCCATTTTCACTACGCTGAAGAATGCTGCGTGCATATTTGCCCACATTTCTCTGCCTGAAGATGCTCAATAGTTCTGCACTGGTGGAGAAACATGCTCAGGTTTCTGAAAAAAATGTCCCTCCTTAAAGCCTAAAGCATTTTCTTCTTCATTCTTGTTCATTCTTTGACATACTATCTCTATAAACTATCTGCTTTTATGATGCTCTCTGATCTTGTTCAAGCATTTGAACAAGATGATTTGGGAGCAAGTTGAGGGGTTTCTTTGTTTCTTTCTTTGATCAGTTTGCTGTATTTTTTTAGAAAATTTGTTTTGTGGTTTGGGGTCTTTTGGGTGTGTTTTTCTTGGTTTATTTGGTTTTCCTTCTACTATCCCAAATTAGGATTATTTATTCCAAATTATCTAGGTTCTCTTTTCTCACATTTCCCCCTTTTTTTTTCCATGGAACCAGACTATCTTCGTATTTTCCAAATGCCACAATAGAAGCTCTGAAATCATAGGAGACTCCCGTGGAAGCTTTTGTACAATTGTACAGGATTTTTTTTGCCCTGAAGAATACTTTGTTAAAAATTCTGAAGGTTAGAATGTGCTCAAAGCTGATGTGATGTTCAATTTTTCTTTCTGCTAAGCCAAGCACAAAAACATTGAAATGCTTTTCAGATTATTGAGAAAATTGATAGTCTTCAACAAGCAAGACCCACCTTTCAGAACCTCACCATGAATAAAGCTCTACAGGAGTCCTACCCCTTTATTTCAAAAGCAGGAAAAACAAGTTCCTGTAGCAGAAACACAGAACAGAGCTTTTCCGATCTTCTAAAAATGACATAGGAAAACATGATATGCACACAAATTTGAATACATGTCATCAGCCAGGCACTGTACACTGAACCAACAACAGCTTCTCAGCCATGCACAAGGGATAAGGTTAATCCTATGTTCCTCATTTAATCTCATTCCAAACGCTGTGCTGACGCGTAACTGCGGACATCAATAGGAAAACCAGAAGAAACCTCACAGGAAAGACAGCAAAACAGGCAAATTAAAAAAAAAAAAATTTTTTTTATGTTTTTATTTAATGACCCCAGCCTTTAGGACTGCCAAGCAGTTTGTCCATTTCCACGTGGCCTGAAGGAGCCGTTTAAGGGGAAGGTTTGGTGTACCATCCCTGCACACAAGGATGGGAGTGCAAGGGTTTCAGCTGGAGCACTCGCTGCTCCCTGTGGCTAATGCTGACTGACACTTCTCAGTGCTTGCTGTTGATGATAGTTTTGCAAAAGCTAAACTGGTTGGAGTGTAATAGTCCATGCTCGACAAGCGCCTCAGGCCAGTATTTCAGCTGGAAGTTCCTGCTAGAACAGCCTGTCATTTTCAAGAAACATTATATTTTTCTCTTCACCTTCTTTGCCTTTCTCCCCACCCTGGAAGACTCTGTTTCATCCATACTGAAATACAGCTATTTTTATTTGGCTATCATCAGATTTCGATACTCCATGCTCAAGGCACTGGAGTTTGACAGTGCATGCTAAAGGTCATCCAGCTACACATCCAACTAGTTTTTGTGTCTATAAGCGTTCACCTATATACAGAAAAGCCAAGCGATTTTTCTGTTCGATGAGAAGTTTTAAGTCTACTGTCACTGATTTCCCAAAGCACTAAGCTTTTAAAAAAATTCACAGGCACTGAACGTACAACATCTTGAGGTTAATCAACATTATTTGCATTTGAGTCTCCCTGGAAATGAGGGGGAGGGTCTTACAGAAAAAACTTCTGCATGATCAACAGACTCAAGCAGAGCTGTGTCTAAGTTGCACAGGTAACTTATTAGTTCCCACCCAGATACGTGTCAGCGTTTCAGTTCAACATCCGTGTGACTCGATGAGTCCCGGAAAAATTCAACTGTGGCTGCAGCCTGTGCAACGCTGCAGAGCAATGGGTGCTCACGGCTCTGTTTCTCTTTCCTCTCATTTCTTTCTTCTCGCTCCCTTTCCCTGCCCTCATACCTCCACTCATTTCACCCTCCCACTCTGTATCCAAGTGCAGGAACAGCCACACCTGATAATTAAGAGCAGGGTGACTCCATACAGCCTTAGTGTCTCTCTGCCCATTTTTGCAGATGGAGGAACTTCAGGGTCCCTGAAGGTAAAGAAGTTGAGATTTAAGTCAGAAATCAAACAGCTAGCAGCTCTGTTTTCTTGCTGGGCTTCTGTTCAGCCTGTGTAGAAGTTCCCTCACTGCACTGGCTTTTTGATTCTTCCACATCTACTGTCTGAAGCAGACACTGGCTTTGTGAAAGAAGGCTTTTCTGCAGTCCACACATGCATTAATTATGAGGAATTTTTCTGTTTGTCATGATGTTTCTCAGAGCAACTGAATGAAGAGTACCTGAAGAATTTCATTAAAACATTGACACAGGGGGTAAAAAACAACTGACGCTTCGTATTCAACCAAAAAACGCGCTAGATTTCTCTTTTGTGACATACAAAGAGAAATCACAAAACAGTTTGGGTTGGAGGGGACCTTAAAGACCATCTAGGCCACCTCTCTGCCACGGGCAGGGACACCTTCCACTAGACCGGACTGCTTCAAGCTCCATTCAGCTTGGCCTCAAACACTTGCAGGGATGGGGGCAGCCACAGCTTCTCAGAGTAAAAAACTGGGGAACACTGATAGACCTGGAAAGTAGTCCACACACACAGGCAGAAAAGTCATGAAGAAAACTCTCCCCCTTTAAACTTCATGTGAAGTGCTACACCTAATGTAATTGAAAGTGAGTCTTCCACACTATAATGGACATTAAATTTTCAGCTACTGTAGCTTTTAGACTCCTTGTCACAGGAGAGAACTCTCATGATAGACATTCTGTGTGGCCTTGCATGCATTTAGTTTTTACATTCAGCCACTGACAAACACCAGTGCAGGAGTTTCTGAAGTAGATGTCTCTGCACAATAGAAACCACTGTCATTTTGGCAATTAAGAAAAGACCTTAGCTTCAACCCCGTTTAAGACGGGCAATACTCAAAATTACACGACATGCCTTTCTCTGTTATGGTAATTGTTTAGAGAATAAGTCAGTTCCCATCAGTGGAGTATTTCTGCTGCAGGCTGCTTGGACCATCTGCTTTCACCAGGAGAGAGAAAGGAGAGGGTCAGAAGCAGACAGGAGTTTCCTCTAGCAGCTTTCCCAGGCAGGGATTTGGAGCATTTTATCACCACCCATGATTGGTTGGGTTCAGTCAATACTTTGTACTCTGGCACTCAAAACTGTATCCAAAAGGGAGAAATGTGCTTTCTTTAGATAAAGATTCATTTTGCTATGTCAAACCCGAGGCCTTGTCCCCACTGCGCACAGATCTGAGACTGAGCACAAAGTGGGGTTTGCAACACGATCCGACCACAGGGAATCCAAGCCGCTTTCAGACAGACCCTCAGATTTGGGAGGCTGTGGAGCCGGAGCAGACAAAATCTTAAAGGGTCCTCCCCAACATCTTTTGAACTGATGTACAAGTCTGACTTGAAAAGTCCCTGACATGTATTTACAAAGCCAGAACTGAGCCTTTAGGCGATGTGAAATGGCATTACAAAACCCAGGGCCCAAACAGTTCAAGGCCCCAAGATAGAGGCTGGTTGGCATAAAAGAAAATTTCTTGTACGAAAAGCTTTAAGAGCGTGCTGTAAATTTTTGCATTCCTTCCTTTCCCCCACCTTACGCACTCCAGTGACCCAGCCCCCTGCAGTTACCTTGTACTTTAACTACTGTATCAACAACTTGTTTCAGAAAGAAAAACAGTTTCACAGCCATCACACAAAATACCGTGTCTCCCTGCTATCAACACCAAAGTTTTGTCTACGCTTATACCTTTCATTTCCTTTTCTCCTCATTTTTTCTAGTTAAAGCATCGGACCTAATCCTTATCCCTTTTACTTGAGGCAACACCCTAATTAAGGTATTTCTAAGCAGATGTTTGCCAGTTTACAGAAGACACAGAACCTCCCAAAGAACTTAAAAGTACTTGCCTCCATTAGACATAGTTCTGTACCTACAAGTAAGGCCTAGGCAAAAATATAAGTCAGTTAAGATAGATGCAATTTGGTAGGTTTATGCCGAAAAAACAAACATGGGTTTTATCCAGAGCAACATTTAAGTCAGCTAAAAAAGTAACTAAGCCCAAAAGCTGCTTCAGAATTATCGAAAAGAGTGGTAGGAGCTTAAAAGCGATATAGCTAAAATGTCGATATTTATTTTACATAGTAAGACACTCTCAAGAACATTTTGGATTTTAGCTTAGGAACTAAAGGCTCTCTAAGAAAAGACGTCAGTACAACTGTGCAAGTTTACCTGGGAAGAACGGAGACAATGGTAATAAAGAGGCAGGATAAGGGAAGTCTTAATTAGCCCTGTGCCCTGCCAGCTGGAAAGGGCAGCCTCAGTGAATACAGGGGCCTGCTTTTATTTTAGGTTCACCTGAAACACCTGGTTGGCACTCGAATGGTTGGCACTGTTGCCTTCACAGCAGCCCAAACATTTCAGTATTGAAGCTGAGGATGCCGAACTTGGACATATATACCAAAATTTACATAGCACTGCAGACTTCGTATAAATCAAGGCATAAATAATGCTTTCAGTCACTGTTTTCAAATATACTTAGCACATACTGTGACACATAACACATGTACTTGCAGGGAGCACAGATATTTTGGAGGAGAGAAGTCAGGCTGTCCCCTGGCTGGAAGACACACCAGAAGCCTGTGTTAACTGGGCAGTGGAAGGAGAACCAATCAGGCTGTTCAAACGTGTGAATTAATGGCATCCTCTCAACAGATTTTACATCTCATACACACATAACCACATTCCTGACATGGCTATTCTGCTGTTAAGACACGTTCAAGTGGGAAAGGGGGGACAAAAGTTTCAGCACGAAGTCAAAAAACCCACCTTAGCCCCCAGGGAAGGAGGCAGCACCACATCAGCAGAGACAGCCCCAAGAGACCCCGAGGTCCTGTCCCCACCGCCCTGGCAGCCCTGAGAGCCCCTGCACTGCGGTACCACAAGGCTGTACCCACTAGAGCCCACCGGAGAGGCTCCCGAGCCCTCAGCACTGAGCCATGATGGCCACCCACTGCAACCCTCCTTCCCTGAACACTGGCAAAACTCACCTACCGGGCTAATCAAACACACCTACCTTCGGCACTGCAAAAAATCCCATCCATCCACGTCTCTCCTCTGATCAGCTCCCCTTCCCCCGTCAGGGAGACCCCCGTCCCTCGACGATGGGGGCACCGAGCGGCTCCGCCTCAGCGCTCGCTCCCTTCACTTCGCGCCTCGCCCCGCCCCGCCCTCAGCCTCGCTGGCGCCGCCTGATTGAAAGGCCAGCGTTCGCGGAGGTCTGCGAAGCTAGTTGGGCTGTTTTAATTCTTGTCTGCCCCAAGCCGCCTTCTGCCCATCTCTTACCTTGGAGGCTCTTACAAGTAAATAATACGAATTTACACAGCTCTCCCCGCTCGCCCCCCGCCCCAGCCCTCAGGCGGCCTCGAGCGGGACCCGCCATTTCCCGCCCTCAGGCGCCCGCGCGCGGGAACCGCCGCTCCGCCTCAGGCGCCCTCGGGCCAGGGGCTCCCCCTCAGCCGCTCCCGGCCCGGCGGTCCCGGTTCTCCTCCCCTCAAGTGTACAGGCAGGCACATCAGTGAGAGAGGCTGTGGAAAGGAGAGCGATTACAGACCAGAGGCAACAGCGGTGGCGCGAAATGGAGGCGGGGGAGGCGCGTCCCTGACCCCTCGCTTTCGGCTGTAGCCAGACTGTACCTGCACAGCCCGTACCTGGCGTGGAGCTGCACAACCCTGGCCAGCTGCTTGTTCAGGTTTTTTTTTGCAAGAGTGCTGTCTCTGTGACTTACCTGGTTTGGTGGGCAGGCTGCCAATAGGTCTTTGATATCTTAGCTGTAGATCACAGGCAGTATCACCAAACTATTTTATTGAATCCCGGCTATATATTTAAAATCGTATTTCCTAGACTGTTATACCACGGGGTCATTAGTAGTAACAATATTCTCAATCTTACTACCTGTAACCTCACCCATATAACCTGGAAATATGGGTAATCTCTAATTAAAGTCTGGTAAGTGGTAGCTGATTGCAAAAGAACTGATAACCCACTCAAAAATCCTACAAGTCTCCATGCAGCAAAAGGGCTCATAGCTTGGGGAATTTGGAAGGGTTTTGCACCAGTGCTAAACTTGGTATGTTTTCTACTCAGTATTTTGCAGCGCCTTGCACATTGAGGAAGAGCAAAATTATTAACAGTTTCCAAAAGTTCCATCTTGGAAGTCGGTAGTGGAAAGGCTAAAGAGGATTAAATAGGCCAAAATAAACCTGAGAGAAACGTGTTATGTGAAGATTAGAAAAATTAGGCCCAGTTTTGAAGGAAAGCTTTACCAAACCTTCAATCAATGCTTTTCATGGCAATTACCAGCATAGTTTTTGTGAACATCTTGAAGATTAGCATCCCTCAAAAGGCCCATCCCATTTCTTTGGCGATAAAGCTGATGGGATTAAGAATAAATCCATTACTGTGAATAATGCATCATATGATGAGTTATATTGGTTGAGTCTGAGTAACCTCTCTGTCAGAGGTAAATTTAGCACAGGAAATACTGCCTACCCACTTTGTAGAATCCAGTTCAGTCACATTAAGCTTAATGCCTTACAGCAGAAGACATCAGGCATGACTTTTCCAGCAAAACACAGTACAGGAGATTGCGGGCTATGAATGTTTCACAGAAGTCAAGTTAATTGTAGCATTAAGAATCGGCTTTTCGTTGGTACGATGTACCCCAGTCAGACTTCAGGCTGCGCTGCCCTGGGTGTTCAGACGTGCAAGGCGACGCTCCATTAGTCAGCTCCTAGTAGGCTTCTGCCTTATCCCGGTGTTACAGAATTTTTAACGGCCTATTTCCAAGCACAGCTTTCTCCCGGCCTTCAGAGCATCACAATTTGCAAGCAGAGCAGGAGTTTAGGGGTTAATAATTGGAGGAAAAAGTTCACCCATTGTAGTTGTTAAATGTGGATTTCTTTCACTTTAATCATCCCTTAGTGTTGAAACTTTATTTGTGGGCCTCTATGTGATTTATAATAGATAGCTCTACACTTAATGCCTATATTTAAGTGTATAAAGTGTATGCATTTATTATTCATAATATATAATGATATAATCAAATTTTAGCTTCTGAAACAAACGGTTCATTTACATTTTACCACACACCTAACGAATTTGGTAATTCAGGCTATAGATTAGCCTGATCCACTTTGACTCAGATTATTTATGGAATGAGTAGACACCAGCATGTATCCCCAGTGATGTGAAGTGCAAGGAAGGATCTAGCACCTCAAAGTGATTTTGTTTAATTCATGCAAATCCATAGGTCTCAAGAATTGGTTTAAGGTTTTCTTCATCTAATTTTATGTAGCTTCTTCCTGTTTCATTGCGTTACTCTGCTCAAGGGGCCACAGCCCAGGGAAAAGTGGTTCTGTTCTGTTCATGGCATTTCAGGCTTAAGGCCAAATGGAGCTACACAGGTGTAAATAAAGAGCAGATTTGGTTCCCAACGCCCCTTGCGCATGACTTGAAGCTTAACTCATACGAGAAGGAAAAAAAATGGACTGAGTTCCTGCCTTATTTAATTCCCCTAATAGCTCCTCTGTTGTTTAATTACTTTTATGTAATTGCAGCACCCAGGAAAAGACTTAAATTTTGTCCACGTGACTGGAGTTTTTGCTTTTAAATTTAGATCACTGACTCGTTAAATACGTCCTGTAGTTGTATGGCCAGGAACTGATTTACTGTTAATCTGGTTGACGTTAGGATTTTTCTTGTCATTGAGTTTACAGCTTCTCCTTTGAACAGGGCGCTTCAGAGCGACCCCTGCTCAGAGACCTTTCTGCTAAACAAGGCTGTAGTTCAGAGGGTCTATAATATCAAATATCAGTATTGCTGATATCTGAACCAGCAGTTAAGGTCTGACAGTGTACGTGCTGGAAGCCACTGACTCATCTTCAGCAGCACAAGTGTACCAAGGTGCACGTCTGTGCTAAACGCACACAGTGATCCTTTCTCATGGCTGGGCAGAGTAGCAAATGTCCGTTTATTTTTCCCACATGGTAAAAAAAGAATATCAGGAGAAACGGGCTTTTTTAGGTTTTGCCTCACAACTATGTTTGACTTTTCAGTTTCAGAGAACTGATCCTGTTTTTACCGAGAAGGGGAAGTTTAAGAGCAATCATTCTACGCCTCCATGCAACTTATCTTTGTGCCAGGTTCTGGTTCCGCTAAAGAAGGAAAATATTCTTGTATTTTAGAATTTGCTCATTAACCAGAGTTATGAGATAGCAGACTCTGAACTTGAGGTATAGAGGAAGCAGAAATGGCTTTGACAACACCCACTGCAGCGATTTTGCTCTGTGGGTATTAACTTAGACAACGTGAAAAAAAGGCTTAAAAGTTCAGAGCTGAACTTTTCTTGCCAAAAGGAGTAATTTAACTGGGAGAGCAATTCATCACATTTTCAAAACTGGCTCCTGGTCGGCACAGTGGAAAAACACCATCAGTGTGTTCTTTAGCCAAAAGGATGCAGTCTGATTTTCTGCATGTAAACTCCTCCAGTCTCTATTGAGCAGGTACCTGGACTGCCTGGCATGAAAGCACGTGAACTTGGTTGTAATGCAAGACATCTTCATCCTCATGCAAACTGTTAATATTTAATTTAGGCATGCCTGGTGAGCAAACACATAAGTGTATTAATTCTTTTGCAGTCTCCTGATGTATACAGCAGCTCTGTGATTTGATTTGAATTGATTTTGCTGCTAACTCTGGTGACCTCCAATAAAAAATTGTTGCATTTGCCACAAAGTGATTTATGATGGCAGAACTCTCTATTATATAAATACTTTCCAATGCATTAGTCAGAAATCCACTATCTTACTTCATTAAACCAACAAATACAATCAATTCTTATCTGATTTACAGTTTTTATGCATGGAAAAATGATTTTACCTTTATGCCAAATGGAGTTGAAATGTAGATCGTGTAATACGAAATGTCTCTGCCTCAGTGTGTAAGTGCCACTAATCAAAATCAGAGCCTGCGCTCAGGATTTCAGCTCTGATCACCCTCTGGCTCGAACATTACAGCAATGAAATGCATATGCATGTTTTGATAAACAGTGCTGAGCATTAGCACTGTGCCTTTTTGTAGCTAAACACCCACCTAGTTTTAATCACAATGGGAAATGAAAGGCATGGCTTGCACATGAGCATGGAACAAATGGCATTAGGAGACAAAGTGTTTACTAGCAATACATTAGTTACGTGCCTCTCCTCTCAAAACATCCCCCAGTACTTGAATATCTGTCTTAGGCACGCTGAGATGTGTATCTTAAAAATATTATACACAGGAATCACTTCAGTCAGACCTGAAATGCGGATCCAGGACTTGCTTCCTATACGGATGGAAGCAGAGTAACACATTTTCAGAAGTAATGCGTCTTTTAATTTAAAAGGACAGATGTACTGCTGAATCTATGGCTCCTTGTTACAACACAGAGTCAATAAAAGGGGCTCTCATCCAACTGCTCTGCAGTCCATCGATAATTCTGCCAGAACCACTAAACACTACATTGCCCATAGAGTCCCTCTGTCCCAGTTATTTGCATCGTAATTTTCAAGTTAAACTAGTTGGGGCGAGGTATTTGGCCATTTTCCCCACACTGACCCTAGCCCCTTGTGTTTAGAGCGCGGGGAACAAGGAAGGTTTTAAAAACCTCAAGCAGAGAACGAAAATAATTCAACGTTTTCTGTGCCCGAGTGATTTAGTTAGTGAGATACTGCAAAGAGATGAGTAGGAGAGGGAGGGTTCTGTGATGTGCCCTCTTCCTTTGGCAGACGTGCTTTACAAAGAACTGGGTGAAACCATCGCAGCCCTCTGGAGATGACCTCCAGGCTCACCAAGGGAAGGGGGCACTTTGTTGAGGAGTAGCTTCAACACAGCAAAACTCACCATCTCCCGTACTTCTGACAGCTCCCAGCGAGTGTGCACTGGCCAGCCTGATTGCAGGGGGCTTCTCTGGTGTGTTGGCTGTGCTGAATTCCCCCAGCAGTCAGCCAAGTGCCGCGCTTGGCTCCTGCTCGCATCGCTGGGAGACGCAGCACGGGCACAGCTTTGCTGTAACCTTGCACTGTCTAGAAACCCGAGACAACGTGCATGGGCTCTGAATGCTAATGCCAGGGCCCGCTACCCAAACACAAGGCACGCTGGAGCCTAAGCCCTTTTTAAGATTCTATGCAAAGATGAATGATTAATAGCAAATCCAAGTCATGCTCGAGATTCTGCTGATGCACGCTCCTCCCACTCTTCCCATACTGATGGAGGGAAGGGTCCTGCCCGTGGCTGCTGCTGCTGCGAGGGCTCTGCATTTCCGTAACATCAACTGCACCTCTGCAAAGACACGTTTCAGCTGCATGTGGAAACGCGTGTAAGTCCAGGAGAGTGAGCAGCTGCTGCCTGCACACGCACCTGCTCCAGGCTCAGCAGGAGTCACCTGTGTGACTTTCAGCAACAAAAAACCATTCAGCCCCCAAAATCTGCACTAAAGGAACAGCTCACACATCGATCCGCTGCTGGCATTCCTGTTCTTTGTGGGCACAGGCTGAACATCGGTGGGAGATTGTTATCAACACACTTAGCATTATGTGATTTCCCAGACAAATTATTTTTGAGCTTTTAGGGCTCAACACTTCCAGTTCCACAGCAGGCTTTATTGTGCAAGGAATGGCAGGACCCTGGATAGATACCTGGAATGTCATGGGACACACACAGAGGAATAAATCTGTCACTCTTTGAGCCCCTCAAGCTACAGCAGTAACTGCTAGCTGTCAGGAAATAACAGCCGCCTCTCTCTGAAGCAAAAAACATCTGATCTTGATCATAAAATCTGGGCCCTACACCATTAATAGAAAAAAAATAGAAAATCCAGGAGGGAACAGGATCACAACTCTTTGTGGCATTTAAGAATAGTGGCTTCGGTTTCTGTTTTCTCTGTGATGCAAGAACAAGAAGGAAAGGATAAAAACCATCGGTATCAAAGGATTTTTCTTGTCAGAAAGGGTGTATTATTGTCCTTACTAAAGGAATTCAAAGTGGGTTTGATTCATCTAGACAGTTCAATGATACCTATATCTGTCATATCCACGGACTTTTTCCAGCTGATATATTTTTTTATCAGCAGGTAAAATGTTGGTATTTCATCCAGGAGTTCCTCAACACAAAACTGCTGTTTCTGGAATCAGATTTTTTTTATGCATGTTAGAAGAGGCTGGGTTTTTCCACTAGTTCCAAGGTACCTACACAGTTCCATTGCAATCTACTATGAAGCCATCTTTATGAAGATAGGATTAAGAAAGACGTCAGATGAATACATAGACAAAATCTGACTTCCAAAACCAAAGTCCATTTAAGGAGATATTTCTCCTAGGCAAAGAGATTACTCAGCCTGATGCAGTGTCAGAGCATTTTCCTGTAAGACTGCATTATTTTTATGTTAACTTCATGCACAACTGAGTGCATAATTCATAGGTCAAAACTATTTGTTTCATATTTTCTTATGTGTTCCTGTGTCCTTTTTTTCCCTCGTTATTCCACGGCACTACAGATTCTGCATTCTGAAATGTCACACAGTACGTGCCGGGGTGGGACAGAGATCAAGGACACACTCTTGATTACAAGGTACCTGAGGAGTGGGTCAGGTATAAGTGTAGCTTTTTAAGGGCTGACATTTGGCGAAAGGTCAAAACAGAAACTTACTTCTAATTTGGCATCCCCAGTTTTGCAATTGAGTCTTCTTGCTGAATGGTAAAAATGAAAAGCAATGACATAAATAGCCCCCAAGGCTCCTTAAGCTGAGGCTGACCAGCTGTTCCAAACATAGCTGCTCACAGGCAGAGGGTAATGAAAAAAAAGGAGAGTTTTATAACTGCCACAAAAAAGCCTTGATTGTTGTTCATCTGGCTTTATTTTTGACTGGTGGACATCTGTACTTGAGAGTAACAAGTAGTGCCTGAGCTAAGTACATGACACTTGGCTGCCTGTGCAATGGCACTGATGGAGGGGAATTACCCAGACCGGGGTTACATAAACCCCATTTGGACAGGAGTGCTTTTCTGGCTGTGCATATGCTCCAAAATGGAGCTTGGAGTAAATAAATGTTTGGAAGATCTTCTTGGTTATGGAAAAAATAAGAGTTTGCATGTGTTTTCAATAAGATGAAGGCTTATTTCTTGCCCATCTCCCCACTGAGAGCCCGCTTGTAGGGATGTCTGCCCCTGCCTAATCTTCCAGGGTGGGAAAGCCGCTTAGCATATACTTAAAACACCAAAGCAAAATATTGACAAAAAGAGGTATTAAGTAAGTTTGATGTCAGTTGCAAACCCCCAAGTATTCATTGTGTGACGAGGAGAGAAGCTTACATTAGCAGGTACAGTGCTCTTCCAGAGAAAGAAATGGCATTTTGAAATTACAACCCACGTGCTTTCTTCCATGCAAATAGCCACGGGCACAAAGAAAACACCTCAGTCAATAATGAACCTCCTGTTAAGTGCAGTGGGCCTTGAGTTTAGGTGTTTGGTTGAAAGGATGTAAAAATCACCTCCTCTGGTGGAGCTTTTTTAGCACAGTGCTGAAAACTCAGACAGAAGAAACTTGTTGGTGGCCTAATAGCTGGCAAGCCTTGCCTAAATGATATTTTGCTATGTGAAATGTATGTTTCTAGGTTATTTCTTTCAAATGTGTTTTCTCTACAAATGATTTTGTCCTCAGAATGATGCGAGACCATTTAACTATGAGTTTCAGGCTTATCGCATGAAATTAAGCACCAGAATACTCAGTAATTAGAGACCTCACCCTGGAAAATGGGTAATGACAGAGTCCTTGAAATCAATGAAGGTTAAAGCTGCCTGTTTATAACAACACTTCTCTAAACCCAAGATGTTGATTAGGATGTTATATTAGCCACATAACAATTATATTTAATGCTGTTGGGAGAGTTTATTTTGAGCATTGCATGACCTCACAGGTTTATCCAGCAAATAACCCCCCTACTTCCAAGCCAAAGACAACAAATATTGTGCTTTGTTCAAATTTGTCCCATGCCCGCGCGCTTCTCCCAGATAATCATTAGGGGTCAGAAAGTACCTGTGAGGTGTTCCTGAGAAGAAAGGTCTGCAGAAAATCAACAAGTCCAATGTGTTCTTGCTAATTGGAATGTGGAAATGAGCCATATGTCAGCCAAAGCTCGGACAAAAGTTCCCAGTGAAATAGCTACAAATTGTATTTAGGTCAGTTTGGGATCTACTGATTGTTAAAACAAATAGATGTGTTCTCCTCTTTTCCTGCCTGCCTGAGAGGCTGCCTGGCAGCTCCTGGCACGTGTCCCAACCCAGGAGACATTCAAGGTTGGACAGAGTTCTGAGCACCCTCATCTAGCTGAACACGTCCCTGTTCAGTGCAGGGGAGCTGCACTAGGTGGCCTTTGGTGGTCCCTTCCAGCCCAAACCATTCTGTGCTTCTGTGACCTCCCCAAGGGACTTACATGGATAAACAGAAACTATTCTTGACCTTTTCTCATGAATTCTCATTATTAAGAAATTACAGCTTTTGGAAATCTGTTGGTTTAAGTTCCGCTTTTAACTGAACTTTTATAAATATTTTATGATTTCGCTTTCATATAAGAATTTTAATCTCACAGGCAGTAAGGTTCTCCAAAATAATCTATACAACCTCGTATGTACCCCTGAGCAAGAGTGTTCACACGGGCAGTACCTAATGCAAGGTAAACCTATACTCTAATTTCTCTCTTTCTGTTTCTGCAGTTAGACCTTACACATGCCTTTAAAACGTTAGGAAAGATCAGACTTCCTTAAATTTTGATGCATGCTATTTATAGTGAGTTAAAGATTTCAGGGGAGGTGGAGTTGGTTTAGTACTCTTCAGGACTTGCGAGCATTCGGGTCCTTGGAACAAGATGGGCTTTGTTTTTCTGGTCAAGAACACAAAAATAAAATTATGAGAGGGGAGAAAAAAATATCTGACCTTCTCTAAACACTGCAATTTTTGTCACCTGAAATCAGATCTGCCTTCCTTTACATCCAAACAGCACTGTCAGCATGTACATGACTAGAAAGATGAGCTCTAAGTCCTTCTGAAAAGTTAAAGTCCACGGGTTTGCAGTACATCTTCCTTTGTGCTCCTTTGTCTTTAAATCTGCTCTCATAAAGAATCCATGAACTGTAGAATTTGATGTATTATTTCTCACTTCTGGCTGCATCCAACTTTCAAAGTCGAGACCCTGATCTAATTTTAGCGGTTGCGAATCGTTTCTTTGACTGAAAAGAAAATCACCAGAGAATTGTATTGTATTGCCCTATCTCTTAATGAACAAAGATAGTGCTGCTCTAAAAAGTTCCAGATTTAAAAAGACCAAGGTTTTGAGTTTAAATAGTCCATATTGGCCAGTCAAAGACTTCTTTCTGGCAATGTCAATAACTTTAAATGGAACCTGTTAGATGAGAACTTACTATAGACTAATTGTTATGAAAAGTACTACATGATTAAACTTTCCAGCTCAGCATAACTCTGTTATTATGCCTTGTTTATGATTTTTAAGCCAAGGCTCTACAGTGGGATTCCAAAGTGAATGAAACTCAACACTTGCAGCTAGGCAAGAAGGGAAACATTCTACACTGTGCCTTGTTTCTATGCCGGAGGCTAAATAACCGAGGATTTCTTTCTCCAACATCCCATATGGAAGGTTATATTGTTTAAATAACAGCTTTAGAGCCAGACAGATAAAATAAGACACATCTGTTATTTTTTTCCTCTTAGCCTTACTATCTGGGTAACAATAAGATTCATTCTTTCGCCTGAGTCAAAGCAGCAGGCTTGTTCCTTGTGATTTTTCTGCTTTTGTTGGGAGGTAGGTTAGCGGCATCAATTGTATTAGTGTTTCTGTCAACACCCACACTAAATATGTTTCTGTATGGGAGACATCGCATTCCAGCCTACTCTGGAGATCTAAATTTATATCTTTCATCACAGCCATATTGAAATCCAGCTACCACCTGGATTCCTGTAGGGTTTACTTACTGAAATATTCAGAATATTTCTGTTCCAAATATCAAATTAAAAATTAACTGAAGTTTATATTTAGGCAGAACAGCCAGTGAACTACAGATACTTTCTCTTTTGCCTCTATCTTCCTGCTTTTTTGTAGTGTCAGAGCAAATTCCCGTAATCCAAATCAGAATTTGGTACATGCTGTGCTTTTTTGCTGTTACTTTAAGCTGAGTTTATTTTCCCTTACTTCACAAGTTTAGAACGCCTTAGTGGCACTGCAGCCTCTTGCACTCTTTTCCATGTCCTGTGAAATTTAGAAATGGATATGTGAATTTCAACGGGCTTTTCTCTGGGATTTTCCTGTTGTATTGACTGGAGAGCTTAGGACAACTATTTCAGCTGAGGGCTAAATTCCCTGATGTCCATGCAGTCTCTGGTGTGCCTTACAGCATTATTGTAGGGGGAAATACACTGTTTTATGAGCTTCTGGATAAGACTGAACTCAATAACCACACTTCCAGAAATGCAGATTTTTTTTTTCTCTCCAAGTTATTCACATGCTTCAGAATGATTCTTGTTTCTAATTTTACTCAGAAGGTCTCACAGGTTGCATTTTTCTAATCTTCCATTATTTCAACTAGAACATAAACATCACAACACTTAGTTCGAGGAGCATTTCCACAGGGGTAGGCACTTCATACCCTACTTCCATACGGGTAGGGCACATTCTTCTGGCAAATAGTCACTGTTTCTACTGAAACAACGTTATCTAATCCCTGGAAAAAACTCTGTGCCTTCCTTTAGAGTACAGCCACGTTTGTGGCTCTACAAGGAACAGGAACCATTATAACAAAATTGCATTAACCCCTGCAGAACACGTTAATTTGGCACTGAGATCAATAGCTTCAGTGAGGTGCACCTTGGCAAAAATAGTCAGAGACACGAAGCAGTGAGGGAGTTACTTTATCATTCTCCAAGTGAGAAAAAAAAATAAATAACTTGGAGTCTTAAAAGCATATTTGCATTTGGATTTTGAGAGCTCCAGATTTTCGCCGTAGTTCTTGCTTTGGCTTTGTGTCCTTTTTTTTTGAAGAACACTGTGGGATCAGATTTCACTTTTTCTGCAGGTAACCAGTTACGTTCAGACCCTGCTCTTTGGACTTGAGGAAGCAAACACGTACCATACACCTCCCTACAGCCATCTGGGGTCTATTCTTTGCATTTCACGATAGGCCATTACTGCTTCTGCTCTATTTCTCTGCAGATGCCATTTATTCAACTCAAACCAAGTTATCCCGTTCATCTCGTATAGCCACAATTGTTAACCACAACTGTATAAAGACTCCAAAACCAGCTCCAAAAGGAAAATATTGCTGCTTGTAGTTTTGTTTGCTGATTCCTTCTAGTTTTTTGTAAGGCAAGACACTCTTGGATTCTGGCCGGGGAAAGCCATGACAGGATTGAAACTAAAGTGTCAGTTCTATAAGCTTATTACAATCCTGGCTGAATACAAAATTTAGCTCATGCTTAGCTTTAAACATTTAAGTAGACTTGTTTTGCTGAACTGAGGTCTAAAGCTCCCAACTTATAATGGACAACATAATTTAACTTTAAACTCAGGATCACTGTGAATGAGCTAATGCAGAAATCAATGGTAAAACCTAATGGAAAGGGAGAAGATTTGAAGTTTCACTTTTTCTTTTGTTTCCTTTGAATAGAATTATGCCCTTTTAGTGCTGTTTTTTCCTCAGTCCTCCCCACCTACTGTGGCATACTTATAAATGCACATTTACGAGCGCTAATTAAGAACATGTTCACATCAAGAACCGTAGAAGGGTGGACACAGAAAAAGGGTTCAAGCACCAGAGCAAATTAATACCCATAAAAGAGAAACAAAAACAGGAGAGAGAAAATGAAAAGGAGAGAAAAGATAGCTTGCTATGTGCCAGTAAATAAGCTGAAAATTACGTTCCCAGATGGATACCAATAGCCTTTTCTGTCAGCACTGCACCAGTGTTACTGTCACATGATTGAACATTATATATATTTCTTGAAGTTTAGAAGACTTTATGTAAGCATCTAGCAAAATAATTAAGCAGCCGCTCTGAGCTTCACCCATAAAAGTGCTGTTGTATCTGGTTTTGCAGAATAATAGGGTATTAAAGCATCCATGGAAATGCCCATTTACCTGCTAAATGGATGTGTGCAGCCCTAAGTGTGGATACAAATTCTCCAGGAGCAGCTTTTCAGCTGTCATTTCAGGTGATGCTTGATAACAGCACAGTGTGGCTCGGCAGAAGCACAATTGCCTTGAGAAGGCTGAACAGATGTGGGACACTCACTACAATTTTCCTTTTGTTAAGGTCAAGGACCAGAGTTTCCAGGGTAAAAACAATTGTTGTAGGTAGCCAAAACATCTTAATCATTGTAAACAACACAGCTACTGCTCAGAGATTCTGATGAAAAAAGTAGTCTTTCAACTGTCTTGAAGGACACTAGCTGTGAAATTTTACTCATGTACAAAATATTTGTGTTCAGGTACATTTATTTGCTACCATGGGATGAGACTTCTGGATCATGTGGTTATTAATATTTAGTTAGTGGAAATATAAAAATGTGAAGAAAGCACAACCCCATTTGATTTCAAGTCTTTTTTGAACAAGCCTGTCCAGAAATATGACATGCCATATCTTAGACACCCATGTAATCCAAGAGATTTCATCTCGCTCTTTGTTTCACATGAGATTCAGCGGTGGAAGGCGGCATTTTGTCATAAGTGCCTGGCAAAACACCTACAAGCAAAGAATAGTATATAACGTACAAAGACTGACTCCTTGTTCACACTCAAAAGAGTCAATAATAGGTGCTGTAAGGACATTATTGTTACCCAAAATGCTTTTGTAGTCTCCAAAACAGATTTATAGCGACCATCAAAATTTTATTAGCTCTAACAGGATGAAATGGAAGGTCAAAAATTAGTGGATTATCCATAATAGATTATGAGTATGACCAAGGTAATTTTTATCCACTTTTAGGGACCTATTCAGAAGAGACTACTTATGAGAGGCTATGCCACCAGAAAACGCATGTGCAAAGAACAGCATGCTGTAAAATGTGTTAAAATTTGTCCAAGAAAACACTGAAGGTTTGGATTAGCATTTGCCTAATTGCTAGTCCTGTGAGCTGTCAAGAACCCCTTCCACCTGGCTCTCTGTATCTAAAGTTGCTTTAAAAGACTGCTAAAATAACAGCATTGGCTGAGTTACAGTTGTGTCCCCAGACGGAATTCAAACTGGAGGTCCTCCTACACCGACGGGGTTTTACTTTAGCCCCAGGTTCTCCGGGAAAAACGAATCAGTAACTTGCCTTTAGGGCAAGGACACCTATAGGCTGAGCAGAGTAACAGACCTTACTGCATCCTCTTGCAGCTAACTGACCCAGGAATGAGCTTCCTAAGGAATGCCAAGCCAAACAAAAGAGACCCCGAGGAGGAAAGTGCAGCCCTCCTTACTGACACTCGGCATCTTCCCCACTGCTGTGATACGTTCTAGCTCGTTTTGCAGGAACTGAGATTGTCTGCGATGGCTTTGAGTCCCAGGAGTTCTGATGTTGTGGAGGCCTTTGCAAAGTGCTGAGTGTTCATTTCTTGAAAACCAGCTAGTTTGAAAATGCTCCAAAGTTGAGGAGCCAAACCCACAACTGTCTTAAAACCTCAGGTTTGTCACAGGGCATGCCAAACACAAAGCTTTTCCAATCTTTACAAGGTTGGGGTTTTTCCCAGTTACACTGTATGCTAAGCCTGGCTTTGGAGAGCCTGTAGAACATAGAAACTAGCTAAAAACCAAACCTCGATTTACTCCATGTGTAAGCTGTGCTAAGTCACACTGACAAAACACGGCGTGGCTCTCTAATATTTCCAGGCTCTTTGTAGGAGATACCAAGGAGCTCAGTTTAAAGTTAGATATTTAATATTCTGTCTTATTTTTTGGATAAAAGGTTTAATTTCTTGGCTTCACATTATTCACGAGCAACCAGCATTCGACACGAAGAACATTTTGATGGAACATTTGGTGCTCTCAATATAGGTTGCTTCTTGATTGTATGCAATTTCTTAGAAAATCAGAGCCCTGATGCTTGCATTCACAATTCCAAATTTAATTGCTGTAACTGTTCTGCAATTGTTGCTTTAAAGGTTTTGGCTTGACTAATGCTCATAATCCCACAAGATGAACTAACACAATTGGTTCAAATACAAAAGAACTTGGTGGTGGAGGATGAGGGACCTAAAACTCTCGCCATCGATTTTCATGACCGGTTTCTACAATAAACGTCCCAGGGTCCTATTCACCAGGGCTGGCACAGGAAATCACATCCCACGGCTCCAAGGACAAACTCATCTCCCTTGCAGTGTACTCCCTGCACCTTCCTGGTTACTCTGTTTCCCACGTTTCGCTCAGATGGGGAAGGTACCCCACTGATGTGTCGCTTTTCACTGGAAGCTGCTCTGCTTAACAGTTTTTCAATGCCCTTTCCACCATTTTCCCATCTATCTTTCCCTCCATTTTGACATTTCCAGTATAAACAGGACACCTGTTAGCTACTGGAAAAGTGAAGTACCATTAAATAGTTTTGCTGGATGGCAGTCAACCCCACTTCTTTCACCTGTCACTCTTGAAACACACAAGTAAAAAGTGGAGTAATTTGGAATCAAGATCCTTTATTTTTATATTCTTTCCCCCCCCTCTCTCTCCATTGGGCTTTATTGATAGGTGAAAGGCTAATTTAATCTCAAGAGTGTTCTGTGTCCACCCCAACTATTTAATTTCAATAAATAACCTTGCTGTGAATACATTTTAATTAGTGATTTCATACTTGGAATTGTACAATTGTAGTACAGTAGGTGTGAGGACCTATTGAAATAGTATAAAAAAGGCATAATTATTTTCGAAAGCCCTGTTGGAATAATGCAGGTAAAAAAATTCTCCTGCTGGCATCTGTTTTCTGTGTCCAACGTATCATTAGCACTTCAAATTCTCTCTGTATTTGTGAAAGGGTAGACTACAGGTTGTGCAGGATGCTCCCACAGTGCTGGAGATTTTTCATTCTTTGTTTGCTGTTCCTTGCCGAGATCATTATAATGAAGACAAGATTTTTATTTCATTTGACAATTTCGGTCTAATTGACCGAAAGATATTACCAAGCAAAACGGGAACAAAACCCATTCGGAAGGATTCAGAAGGATTTTCCTGATTCTATGGGCCTGGCCTAGGATTCCTTGATGCAATGTGGAATAAGTAAAGTAGGGCCTGAGACTGAAAAATCAAAACCTTGTCATACGTGTTACTGCTGAAGGCAGGCTGACAAGGGCTTTGAGGAGTGAGCAGAAGAAAAATCTTAAAAGAAGCATAAGCTCATTTCAGCTCTGAATTCGAACTTGGAAACAAGATGCTAGGCTAGAAGAACTTGGTATAAAATTAAGGGGCGTGACAATGTATAGGATGGATTCAATCAGGCATTGGTTACCTTTAATGAGATGCAGCTCAGTTAATTTGGCCATTGCTCTCAGGACACACGCTGTGGCACAGAAGAGAAAGAGTGACGAAGTCCAACGGGATTTTTTTAAAAGGCTGCATTTGATGTACAAGCTCCCTTGAAGGCCCTTTTTGTCTTTTTTGCAAAATTATCATGTTTAAGAAAACTGCCAGAACTTCACTGGCATGTCAGTGAAAACAAGAAAGTTGTTCTTAAAATGTAGGCAATTTACACCTACTTCGAGTGACTATAGTTAAGGAACACGTACATATAAAGCTGTCATATCTGCTCCCTTCAGCTCCCTCATCATGTCGCTGTGGACATTTTGGCAAGATTCCTGACCTGCACACACTCTGAAGGAGTGGGCTGCCTTCAGCTGTCGTGTGTGCTGGCATCTGAGCCAGCTTTGCCAGCTCCGGGAAGAGCAGCCCGGCAGCAGAGCACGCGGGGAAGAGCAGCAAGGGCTCAGCAGCAGTCGGTCCCTCTGCAGAGAAGGGAGCAACGGGGTGTTCCGAGGCTGCTCCTCATTTCTGGGAAAACTACGATGCTGGTTATTCCCACCCTATCTCTGTGTTCCCAGCTCCCTTTGGTTTTTGACTTTAAATCTCAGAATTAGGAGAGGAAGTAGCTGCAAAACTTGGATGCAATCCGTGTCTAAGCTCAGCCCTCTCTCTGACACAGACACCCAAGGCTCGACGGGCTCTGGAGCATGATGGCATTTCCAAGGGGGAAATTTGCTGCCCGTGCGACCGCGTTTGCGGCTGCTGCTCTGCAGAGGCAGCGTGGCAGTCCTTAGCTCTGCTCTCCCATGGGCCTGGAAGTGGCAGCTGCCACTTAATGGAGTGTGGTAGCATCATGTAAAACGCAGCTGACTCTTCTCGTGTTTTAGCCGGTGGCGTGGCTGCTTTGTCAGAGATTTTGTGTTCACAGCTCTGCTGAACTACCTCACAATAGTCAACGGGGAGAGAAAAGCTGATGGTCTCAAAACCAAATTCATAGGGAAAAGCAGTGAAATGGGAGTGCTGATACTCCATTTGAAACTTTATTAGTTCAGAAAACGAGACTTTTAAAACCTTGTAAAATAAACAGATTACAAAAGCAATTTGCTGAACCTGCCATGCCTTTGAATACGTATTTCACTGAAAAGGCTGACAGTGTCTCTACTTTTCCTCTTGCAATGCAGCCCCGGCCTCTGCGCTATTCATCCCTCATTTGTGTTCAATTGTTTCACAATTTCTCCTAACTAGCTCTTAAAATTCTCAGATCTTCAACACCAAGTGAGAGGAGCGGGGCTGACGGAGAGAAGGAGCTTACTTGTACGTAGCCTCTCAGCACAGCACAGCAGCATCCCTCCCTGTGGCAGCAGACTGCAGCTAATTAATTACCCGTACATGGCTCTAGGCAGGAAGGTGCTGTCATCACAAGAGCACCAAACAAATAGTGGTCCTGTTTCCAGAGAAACCTCACGGTAAATTATATACAGGTGTCATGAGATCACCTGCCTGAACTCATCAATATTCAGGGCTTCGGAAGAGGAGGAGGAGGAGGAGGAGGTTCAGAGATGGGGACTGGGAGTTCAGAAAGCAGTCGGGTCACCTGAAATGCAGCAGCCCTCAAACCTGGGGTCAAAAACAGGGGAAAAGGAAAAAAATTCAAGAAGCGTCCCAAGTATGAATGTTTAGTCAGTGATGCAAGAAATTAAGGCTGAAGTGTGTTTGCCTGTGCTTTTCTATAGAACGCTTGGGAAGAAGTCGGAGAAACCCGCATAAACTTGAAAGGAACCTGGAGTAAAGTAACTCAGCAGTAGAGCGTTTAAGAACTGGAGAGGGTGGATGAAGAGATAAGATATAAAGGTCACTAGGCAAGGCCCTCGCAAACTCTGTATTGTGTGCATTCTTGACTATCTGAGTTTTAAAAGGGAAGAAAAGCACACTTAAGTTGCCAAGTGCCAAAATGTTGCGTATCACTGAGGAAATCAAAGCACAAAAGCAAGTTTTTCTGGGAAAAATAAAGACTGAAATCAATAAATTTTAAAAAAAAACCCCAAAACATTTATCCCCACCTGCTGCCTTGCAGTTGGTGGAAATTGAACATCTTGGATGCATCTGTCTGCACTGGACAAATAATTGCTGTTTACCATCCTAGGGGAAAACCGGGAAAGCACGGGGAGATTGTAATCCTCAGAGCACACTCCTCTTTTTCATAAAGTGTACTCAACGAAGCTACGGTCTCTTTGAACACCTGATGAGATGCCTCCCCTGGTGACCAAAGCTCAGCTTTTCCCAGATGTGGCAGTCTTAAAAAGAGAAGAGCAAGGAAATTGTCCACTCCATTTATACTGCCGAAATCTGAGTTAGAACGGGTACTTGAAGCTGTTCAAGAAAAGGCAGAGGGACGCACTGCGTGTTTGCCGCCTCCCTCTCTGCGACATCGGGCTCACTGGGCATATTAGGAGAAAAAGAGAGGCCGAGTTCTGTTCCTGCCTGATGTTCCAGTGCTCCAGAGAGGAGCGAGTACCCAAGATCGCACACGAGTCTTACAGAGACTGCACTCAGCTCCTGTATAACAACTACCCCCTTCTCCTTGTACTTTATGAATGGAGGAATTACATGTTGGCCCTGTGGGGTTGAACAGAGGGAAAACAGACTGGTGAGACACTCTATATTAGCACTACACTTTTGGAGTCTCCAAATTAGGATGCAAAAGAAGAATGCAGTCTCTGCCTTAGCCAAATGTAAAGGGAACATTTTTGCATATTTTTGATATGTGATCTTATCAGCAGACAGCTTTTTCTTTTCAGTAAAATAAATCCTTGTAATTCCACAGTACAGAAATCTGACAGTACAGAAAGTAATCTTTATGATGGCTAAAAGTCTTTGCCCAGCACATATTGCGGCTTACAATAATTATTTATTACTGGTGTTACCATTACTGAGCCCTTAATGCACTTGTGGCCAGTGGGCAGAAAATGAGCAATCCCTGGTGACAACAGCAAGAACGCACTTCTTCAGATGGCAAGTAACTTTTTAAAGTTCCTGTCAGGCTGTAATATTTTTCCCCTCCCTGCAAGGGTATTAAAATAAAAACTTTGGATATATAAATCAGAATAGGGTGAGTTCGCTCCTGTGCCAAGAGGGAGCCGAATGAATCCTGTGGATGTTAAAGCTGAGAGGGGCCTCCTAGATCATCTTGTTGTGCCTCCCTTCCCCTGGCGATTAACAGCTGCGACTGTCACAGGAGCAGAATCTTAAACAGCACGAGGATGGGGAAGGAATGCCAGGCTCTCCCCTCTGGCTGCTCATTAGTGCATTACCATTTTCTACAAAGTATTTACTACGGCTTTATTTTTCTATACCTCTCTCTTTTCTCATGTTACCTTATCGAATATTCACATCATCACCTCTACAGTCATGGTGAACTTTCTCTACCTACGTTATTGTAAGACTGACCTTCCCTCTAAAATGCCTTTGTCTCCTAAAGCATAAAAAGGATTTTCTTTTTTCTGGTTTCAGTCCATTACATCTTTTAAATACTCAGTAATTCGTTACCATCTTTATTGTCACTACAGTTAAGATATTTATAGACGAGTATTACATCCCTCCCTTACTGCTTCAGTATGGAGGCATGGAAGTGACAGCCTTATGATAAATAGCCAAACTGAGGAACCACGCGGGAGCCTTTCAGAGCCATAAGGAGGAATTATCAATCCCAAGTGCAAGCATGTGTGTACACACCCAGGTGTGCAAAGGCAGAAGGAAAGAGAGAAGGGATTTGCTGCATGACTAATATTCCTCCTCGAGGAATGATTCTTCTAAGGTGCTTTCAGAGCAGTGAGATGGATCTCCTGGTATGCAATTTTAGGTATTTCCACTTCATAGAAACACTCACTCTGGAGGTGAAATAAGTCGTATGAGGTGATGCCGTCCACCTCCTTGCCATTAGACACTGCATAATAATGCCTCATGTTTTCTGCATTTGGCTGCCCAAACCTTAAGCAATAGGCTCTCCTTGCTTGCCTGCCTTAGGACCTGAGGTTTAGCTAGGCCATGCTTCCTCACCTGGCTGAACCAGGACCAGAGACCTGCTAGTGGTCAGTAGGGGCTTCATCCCCTTTCCCTCTAAGTCTTCTCCAGCTGCAGCACCCAAGTCATCTACCACCATTTCCCTTACGTGGAATTCATCATCCGCACATGACTCTCCTTCCTTCTGGTTTAATGGTACCTGTGTTTTCCCTAAAAGGGCTATTGCAAATGTGATCTTGATAGAAATCTGTCGTGACAATTTTACGCTCACAGCTGGCTGCATTTTCTGGTTATCCAAAGGGTGCTCTCTCTTTACCATATTTCTTCTCTCACCAATATGCATATTACAGTTTTTGAATATCTTTAGACCCTTTGCCTGGTATTACCTTTCTACCTCCTGAACACCAGAGTACTTGCCTAGCACTCTTGTGATGGATCATCTGAATGCAGGCTAGTTTTTCCCATTATGCAAATTTTTTTTCTTTTTTTACTGAGAGTGTGATCCATTTTCAGGTATATTAAAAAGTATAACAGCTATTGCTGTTATCAGTAGCTGCAACCTGCATATAGCCTGAAACATAAATAATGTTAATGCCGGGAGTATAAGCTTAGTAAAAGATAAAACTTAGTAAAAAGTGTTGGAAAACTGAAAAAAGCCTAGTAGGTTGGGAAGAAAAGGCTAGCTGAATCCTCAGAGTAACCAATTTAAATATTGCTAAATATAAAGCTTTATCCACTACAAAAACTTTCCAGGATGGTCTCACACTGGATTTCAGTTTAGTTCAGGCCTGTCATTTTCAAAAAGACCTCTTTTGCTATAGTTCAAAACTCCATAAAGTAGGTGCAGAGATGGTAGCATAGCAACCACAAGAAAGTGAGTTTAAACACTGAGAAAATGAGCTTTTAGCTTTCTAATAGCAGAGCTTTGATATTCATATCTTCTTGCTGGGTTTGAAGCACCTGTTTCTATTTCAGCTGACTTTCCTTCATTCTATCAGTACAGAAAGCTGCATGGCGTTACTGAACTACAATTAAGTGAACCTGTTTTATGTGAAAATTCTTTGGTCATGGACAAAGAGAAAACAGAATTGTGAATGGTGACAAATTAATTTAGTTTTTAAATTAAATTAGCATTTCCTTGAAACAGAAAAAGGGTGGGGTTTTTTTTATGAAGCAGAATTGGTTCCCACAGTGGGCACAAGAATAAACCTGCTGACTCAGGAAAATCAAATAAATCCAAACATTCACCACTGTGATTTTTTAAAACCAATTTTGAGGTTATACATGCCCTGTCTGCACCATAACATGAACTCTGTCAGAACAGCTGAAGAACCAGGAGTTCAGTGTCTTGCCACCTTGGTGACTTTTCCTGTTCACCTGAACGGAGTTTGAGGCTGTGACTTGTCTCGGATTTGCATCTTTGTTTCAAAAGATCTTGGTGCCTGGAGAAGTGAATGTGAAATGCTGATTTAAATTGCATCTCCAGCTGGTAACATCTGCATGCCCTTGTAGCCACATAGCAGGAAAAGCAGTGGATAATCATCAGTGAATACTTTTAAACTTTTATGGTGAGTTTTTGGTAGTCTTGTAGCCTTTTGCCTTCTCCATTGTATTTTTAACAAGGGTAATTTTTTTAACAAGGGTAATTTGCTTGTGTATTAAAAGACACAGAAGACCTCGTAGGAGGTATATAACACCAGGCACACCCTCCAGCTTTGATTTATCCTGAAGTGAAATGGCTTCTACCCCACTGGAATCTCACTATCACCACACTGCAGTTAATGACGAGGCATCTTTGGGCGGTGTATTTTCACCCGTTCTCCCTGCTGAGCAGTCAGCCTCACAGACATACACTAGAAGACCTGTAAACCTCTAATAGACAACATTAATTCCAAATACACCCCTGCAGATTTTGCAGTTGTGCGCGATCCTTGTTAACGCGGGAACGCGAGGGCCGGAGGAGACGTGTCCGGGGAATGTGGAGCGCTGTTAGTCCTGTTTCGGAGCCTACGAAAGGCGAAGGTTGGGGTGAAAAGGCAGGAAATGACTGAGCAGACCTGGTTGTTAATGGGATGGCTTTGCTTGGGAGTGACCTGGACGGCTTCCAGCGCCGGTGCTGTGCGAGAGGCTGAAGAGCTGACAGCTTGCTGCACTCAGCCCCGCAATTTCCCCACCACCCGCAGGGCCCCAGCTGGGACCGAGGGTGCTCAGGGCCCCCCGGGGCGCTCGCACTCCCACGGCCCCTGTGCCAGCAGAGCACCAGGACAGGTGGCTTCCTTGTGGCAGGGCCACGAGGCAGGATGGAGAGCTGCTGGAGTGCCCTCAAACGAGTTTGCACCACCAGGCTCGTGCAGAACGAAAATAATTTCCTACTCTTACACCGTACATGCGAAGATTAACGTCCTCCCCACTTGTTCCATACCCAATTGTGCACAAAAAGTCAAACCGAGAAGTTCTTGAAGAGATTTTTACCCCATCACTAGAAGCAGCAAGCTGCTACCACTTAGAAATAAAACCTCAAAACTTACAACTTCAGTCAATCTTTTGCATGACTAAACCTCTAGGACGCACTTTACTACGTAGCTTTCCATTTCTAACCCAAACTTTCAAGTTTTCCCTTTCCAACAATAATTCTGTTGGCACCATTTCAGTAGTTCTAGAAGTAGTGTTATAATTCTTCTCACCAACCTGTGCAAAGCCTGTCAAATTATGGAGCTTTACAGTGAACCTAAAATTCTTACGTCCAGGTTAGAGAGGGATTATGCAAACCCCAGAGGTTATGCAAATTGTCTGTAGTTATGCAGAGCAGAGCTCTGAAGAACATACTAATGTCCTTACTCCACACCTCATTCCTGCTTGATGGAAGATAGATCCACTGCCATAATCAGTACTCTTATTTATGACTTCCATCATTTGTCAGTACATGCTACTGACACATCTTCATTTTGCATTGGAATGTCGTTGCCAATGACTTATTAACAGCAAAATAACAGCAATACAAAGAACAGCTGTTTTGGATAATTATTGATTATTGGAAAAAGTGTTATTAAGACTGTCAAGTGTTCGTGTCATTCTAGAAAGCCTCAAATAAATTTATCAGAGTTCCTTTCTAACTGTTCTTTTGGATCTAATGTATGCACTCTTGTGTTTACCAATGTAGAGGGGGGTTGGGAAGTGTTTATTTTGCCTACTGTGTTTATAGAAGCTGGAAATGCTTAATTATTTAGCGAATGTTAAACAATATGTCTGTTGAGAACATACAAATATTCAAATCCAAGAAATGGTTGTGGAGAAACACTCCACTGCGTGCTCCACGTTAAATAAGGATCATATAGATTGATGGATACAAATGCAATGAGGTGTCATTAACTCACTTTTAAATAACCACTGAATGTGCAAATTAATGAGACGCGAACACACTTCTGGCCACAGAAGTGCAGAAAAACCCACTCTGCCAAATATCACATTAGTTAAGAGCTGAAAATTGTCATTTGCAGAGCACAGACCCTAACATTAACTGCGAGCTTCCCGTAATTCTTCTGTTTCATTGAAGCTACCTATTTTGGGACCCTGCCTAGTAAAGCCAGCCACAACCTGCTCTTTCCCACTCTTTCCAGATTTCTGAAGTAGTGGAAAGCAGAAAATGAGACATATGGCTCCAGAGAGGAAGCTCTGGCTGCCAGCACTTCCACATCAGCAACAGGAGAGCCCCTAGGGATGCATCTGGACTCCCAGGAGGGGACCTGGCTTCAGGTACGAGACCTGAATGGAAAATTTAATTCAGAGTAAAAAAAACCAAAAACTAAAAAACAAATCCACTCACACACCAAAATATTTGATAGCCCTTATTCAAGTCCTGGACAAAGGTTTTTTTCCCCCCTACTCCTTATTTATTCTCTGGTTTCTGTTCCTGTTGGTTACTTTTCTTTCCTGTTCCATGAAGAATTCCAAGATGCCAGCCACAAGAAACTGCTGTAAGCCTCCCTGGATCCCTTCTGTTGGGAAACAGTCAGTGGAACAAGGAGCGCCACGGATTTAAGCCTCACTGACCGAGCTCCAAGCTTGAGTACAACGTTTACAGTGGGGCTTGTCATTAGTATCACTACTGGAATAGGGATTTAAAAAAAAAAAAGAATTTAACCATCTCTATTTCCACAACTTCGGCAAGATCATAGAGGAGAGATTTCAGGCAATATAAGATTTCAGTATAAGAGAGAAATTTTGGACATGCACTTATTTTAAAGGAGTATGGGTCTTTCAGTGTTCCAGCTACCCAGGGGGCGGAGAGAGATGGAAGTCTGACATCACAACAAAACCAGAAAAGCACAGAAGTAAAGGAAAACGTTATGTTAAATTCGCCCATGTGTCCCACAGGAAAGAAACACGGGATACAATTAGAAGTGCGGAGAATTTCACGTGCCCCAGACATATCTCTCCACAAGCCCTGTTTCCAGGACAGACAACACAAACTTGGGTCCTTTTCCTTACGGGTTTGTTCAAGCCGCTGCATTAAAGGAGGGCACTTACCGGGACTTGGTTACTGAACAGAACGTTGTAGGCTAAAATGTGACTTTTTTTCCCCCTACAACCGACAATTAGGTGATCTACAAAATTAATTTCCTTCACATGTAACGAGGCTCTGTTATGTGGTTTGGCGTGCATTATTATGTGTATTAGTCACAGCCTGACTGAAGGGAAATGCACCGTCAAATTTACTGTAACAGCAATTTTCCTTAAGGTATAGCAACACAGATGAATTGGCAGATCCCTAATACATGGCTTAAAACTATCTTTTATACAATATTGCCCTCTATGGGAGCCCAAGATGTAACAGATTTGAAATGCGCATGCTGCTGCTCCTTGGTCCTATTAATCTTTTTTACTAGAGTATCTACTTTCCTAAAACACTTCTCTTTAACATAAAAGCTTTATGCCACCAGAAGAAATCAACCTACTGTCCTCTCATCATTTCATCTATTTCTTTCAAGCCTACACTTCAAATGGTAACAAATATATATATTACTGGTGTTGAGCTTTCATGTGATCGTTTCAGTTCACAGAAGCCCCGCTCCAAGTGTGTCCGCGTTTCTGTCGTGATTAAAAACAACAAACAAAACTCCAACCAAAGTGCACACAACACGGTGGCCACATTACGGGTATGAACAGGAAAACAACATTGGGAATATTATTTCTAAAGTGGCCCAAAGTCTTCAGAGAGCAAAGATGCAACTCTAAAATATCATTGCAGATATTTTCAAATGTAACCTGCTGAACATTAGTCCCATAAGTAGGAATGAGCGTGATAAACAAGTACAATGGTTAAGCATCAAGTTCTTATTCACTTGAAGGGCTCTCTTGATTACTCCATCCATGTTTTCCTTTGATTATTTTAATTCAGTCACCTTTGTTTTCTTTCCATGAGAAAAATATATTTTAAAAAGAAACCTCAGTCCAAAGATGATTGGAGAGCAACGATGCCTGGGCATTCCTCACATTGAACTGTTTTGCGTATTCAAAGCAAAAAACCCACCATTCCTTCTGCTGCCATCCTGATATTTTGGGGTTAGTGCTGAAAATCTGTAAGCAATTCCTACCTCAAGAAAAGGGAATCAATAGCAGTTAGACATTAAAAGCATTTCTTCAGCTTATTAACTCTGTTCTAGCAGATGTTCCAGAGAGATTTCACATCTCTAAAGAAGGCCAGTTCAAAGTAAATACAACATCGTGATCTTGATTTCTTCTGTCACACTACAGCATTTTCAAGTCTTTACCCTCCCTTTTGCTGAACCCAGGTCTGTGGGGTTTTTTAATTTTATTTTGAAGCACATCCTAGTCACATCCATCTAAAAATAGACCTTGGGGCATACTTGCATTTCCCATTTCAGAATTTCCCACCTTACTGGAGCATTAGCATGTGGTCTCCTCCTATAGCACCAGATAAATCAGAAAACAAATGATAATAGGATGACCTAAAATTTTTTAAACATTGCTAGGAGGTGAAACAAAACACCCTACAGCAGGATCTGTTTATTACACTAATTCTAGAATACCAGTTTGGGAGTGCTTCGGTAAAAGATTTTTCACTTAGAGGGTTTTTAAAGTTTTAAATTATGGTATATAAAAAGCTCTGCTTGCGAGAGCTAACCTAGAAAAAAGTCATCCTTAGAATGCAAGGGAAGCTTGATATCCAGATCGCAAGGACAGAAGAGGAAAAGAAAGATAAATGTTCTTTGTAGTTCCTCCTTTGAAACTACCATTCCTGGTTTCACCTTTTATTCAGAAGTGGATTAGAGTATTAAAAGAGCCTCTGTAGACATGTTAAAGGGGACTCCCACTGGAGCTCTGGTCTAATTAAGCTACTTTATGAATCATTCCAGTTTGACTAACTCCAAATTTCTTTTTTTAAAGAAAATCACTTAATACAATTAACCAAGAGTTCAAGCTTCTTTGTTTTTTATAATCAAAGAAGGAATGCTTGGGTTTGAGACTTGTAAGCTATCACTTCATTTTATGGATGATACCCTTAATGATAATTGCTTTGCCAGCAGCTGGTCTGCATTGCCCTTTATTAGAAGCCCCTTTCCTCTGCACATCTTAGCAGCCGGGCTACAGCTCAGACATGCAGCTGACACGACAGCAGAACGCTGGCGTTACGCACAGATAATTGTTCCAATTTACGGAAATCATCAGCCAGCGTTTTGGTGGTGGGTTGGCTGGAGATCACCAGGAACTCATAAACGGGTCTGCTGAAGTTCACGCAGGGAGTGGCGGAGCACTAGCCAGTCCTGTAAGGAGTCCCTGCAGGTGCTGGAAAGCGGTGCTGTACAACACGTGTTAGCATTTAAATCGGTCCCTTGCCCAGCCTGAACTCGGGCTGGGAGCAGATGCACGACAGGGTGACAACGCTTCTGGCTCCGGTACTGGGGACCAGAGAAACCCTGCGATGGTCTCTGATGAGGCACAACCTTTGTGAGTCACACAGGGGACAGAACTACAGCAAACGATTTTCTGTGCTTTCACAGAAAGGGGAAATGGGGGCACAACCGAAGTTCCTAGATCGGGCTTGATGACCATGTGCCATGCAGTGGGGGCAGCAGCCAGCTTCTCTGGATGAGGCAGACAAATAACTGCGACCTGCACCTGCTTTTAGTCTTGTTTTCGCAAGGATTTACAAAACTAGAGTGACTTGGGTATCAGCAGGGAGGTCACAAGAAGAGTCATCGTGAGAAAAGACCAAAGGGGGTGCAGCTCTTATATACTGTAGCACGTTACAGGTGCAAACAACAAATCATGGCGGGGCTGAGCAGAGCTTAAACCTGCTCTGCTGCCTCAGTCTCTCCTGCTGCACTGAAGTACGGACCGGGATAAAGCTCTTCTCTCTCTAAGCTCCGGTCCTACCCCATTTTACTTCCCAGGAGCTGTCTGCTACTTCAGGCCAAAGCAGAACCTGGGAAGCCTTCCATACGGAAAACTGTGGGCCAGAGCCCACAAGGCTTTAGGGATACACAAAGACATCCTTCTCTCTCTCACGCATCCTGAACCCTTGTCTCGGTGTCGCACGGGAAGCGGCGACAAAGATCAGCTGCGGATTAAGCACAAACTCATTTTTTGCTTTGATGGTATCTCAATAAGAGTACTTAAAAGACTGCAGTTTATATTTTTATAGTTGAGTAAGCACTTAAGACATAAAACAGGAATGTAATTAATTCGAGATACGTGGAACAGCTCGAATGCTAGATGTAAATGAATGTATGTTGGTTTAACAGATATTTCCACATTAGTTTCTATCAGCACACTCTGTGAAACTAATACATCCAAAGCCTTACAGGAACAAAGCCACACTAGGATATCAAAGTTATCTTACAAAGGAATAAGAGTATAAGATAAAGGTCATTACAGAACTAGTACGCACTGATTTACCTTTATCAACTGTACAAGTGTGTCCAGACATAAAGAAGGGATAATAAATGCTGAAAAGGAGACCGTATAGCTGGAGAAAGTCAGCAGTCAGGGAATCTAGCTAATTTGTACATTTTTAAATCTAATTTTGCATTAGGACTGAGCAGCATTTTTGCTGTTAATGTTGTTGCAAATCAGCACTTCATGCTTAAGTGGACCACTAGCAGCATGTTCTCCCCTGACATCTGGGAAATAAGAATAACCCGTGACAAGGCAGGCACTGCCAGTGCAAGACATGAAGCCTTAGCTGAGATCTGATGCATGAAAGTCAGCTCCAAGTATATTCATATTTCATCCCTACATTTCTGATTCCGTAAAACCTCTAACACATTTTGAGCCAGAGCCAAAATATTCAGATGAAAAACCCTAACAACTTACTGAGACATCAAGAAAACAAAATAGACTTTTCTTAATGAAATACATGAATACTCAAGGAAACCCAAACCACATTCTGGTATGCCTTTATGTTTCCTGCACTTTTGATGTGAATATAATTAAGTTCTGCATATCTCAAATTGCTGCTGGAGAATTAAGACTAATCTATACCTCTTATAAGTTGTCGTAGTTCCTCTGAAATCAATGGATGTTTTGACAATTTACACCATCTGAGGAACTGCTCTGTGTGTCTAATAAGACACTGCTGTTTAATTACAGGGAGCTTCATAAGGAGTCTCCATAGCTCAAGAAAAAGCTGGTTCTTCCAGGAATAGTCATTTTTTGTTCGTTTAAACTCATTATGAACTTCAGTGTCAAAAGCCATCTTTCTTTCAGTAAAGACTGTAAACGTGTCTTTAGCTGAACAAAATGGTTCTGTGTTTAGCCGTCAGTTTTGAAGCACGGCCTTGGTGCTGCGAGGGGGTTTTCAGAGGAGAAGTAAGGAGTGCCTATTCCAGTGTCATCAGAGCACTAAAATAACAAGTGGGGAGTCTGGGAGCAGGGAGACACAACAGAAGTTCAACATAAGACCAACAGAACACCAATCCACATATTCCAGTGAAGATTTTCAGGCGGTCTAGAAGAGGGAGCCAGGGAGATACCGTGTATTTACACACCGATTTCTGAAGGCATTTGCTTGCTCTGCATCGTACTTAGGAACATCGTTTAGTGGTAGGTTTGGCGGTGCTGGGTTAATAGCTGGACATCATAATCTTAAAGGTCTTTTCCAACCTAAATGGTTCTAGGGTTCTGTGTTTCTAACCACGGAACTGAAGGAATTGGGTTTTCCACATCTGGCGATGTGAAGATGACTACTTTAAAAATGTGTACAGACATTGTAGCGATAAGTGTGTAAGCCGCAAGAAAATTTGGACAGAACGCAGCAACGCTTACTTTCACAAAACCAACAAAGCAACAACAACAACCACCTGAACAAGCCCCACCCAAACCCAAAAACCCAACCACCGTCAAAGCCGCAGTTCTAAAACCAGAAAGTCATGTTTCAGAAAGGTAATACTAGTTTCGGGCAATGTAACGGTAGGTTTCATCTATGGGTTTTGAGCTACCAAAATAAGTAGAATAAGCTGTTGTGATTGCCTACCTATACAGGGAGGAAATAAACCACATGAGGATTAACAGGTACAGAATTTCCACCAGCTAATGCAAAACCTGCGCTGCAGGTTAAGAGCCAGAAAAATCCTGTGGCAAGGATTTCAGCATAAGCGTGCTGCCTCATTAATACAGTATTTTATTACTAGAATTTATCTTCTTTTCTTGTTTCTCTCCATCCACGCTTAATTTCTGTTTCTTGCTCTCTCTCTGTTTTCTTTCTTGTCTATTTTCCCCTAAAGCAGAGCTTCAGCATTATATCATGATCAGAAGGACCTTCTAGGTAACTCGAGTGCATTTGTGACCGAGCTGGAAGAGTTCAATTGGAAGTGAGAATTCAAACTGTACTCTTTTTTTTTTTTT